>JASDQU010508775.1:10238-20942 GCA_032191745.1 Picea mariana | reverse complement strand
CTTAAAAAATACAAAGATGTTTTTGCCTGGTCCTATGACGAGTTGAGAACTTATGACACGACTATAATGGAACATAAAATTCCATTAAAACCAGGTGTCAAACCTTTTAGGCAGAAACTCAGACAGATTAACCCTATCCTATTACTGGTGATAGAAAAAGAGGTCAAGAAACTCTTGGATGCTAAAATTATAGTCCCACTGAGATATTCTGAGTGGGTTGCTAATTTAGTCCCAGTGAGAAAGAAAAACAGTGAGATCAGACTGTGTGGATTTCAGAAACCTGAATCGGTCATCACTCAAAGAAAATTACCCATTAACTAAGATGGATCATGTTTTAGAAAAAGTAGTTGGAGCTAACAGAATGTCTATGATTGATGGTTTTTCAGGTTACAATAAGATCACAGTGCATCAAAACGATAAAGAAAAAACAGATTTCACTACCCCTTGGGGTACTTTTATGTGCGATAAAGTGCCTTTTGGTTTAATGAATGCAGGGGCAACTTTTCAGTGAGCCATGGATATCGCTTTCATGGGTGAAAGAGACAAGTTCATTGTTATCTATCTTGATGACCTGACTGTCTTCTCCAAATCTGATGCAGAACATCTAATGCACCTTAAACAAACCTTTGAGAAATGTCGAAAGTTTGGTTTGTCACTTAATCCCAAGAAATCTCATTTCGCAATGCAATAAGGTAAACTCTTGGGCCATATCATGTCTAAGGACAAAATCAAAATCGATCCCAAAAGGGTTGAGGCAATAGATATAATAAATTTTCCTAGAAATGTAAAAGAAATTCAGTCTTTTTTAGGAAAACTAAATTTCTTGAGGAGATTCATCCCTAACTTTACCGAAATTGTGAAATTGATAACAGATATGCTCAAAAAGGACAGTGAAGTGAAATGGACAAGCGAGGCCAAAGCCTCCTTTCAACGCATCAAGAAAGTAATAAGTGAAGCACCAGTCTTGGCCAGCCCAAATTACACAAAAGAGTTTTTTATTTTTTCTTTTGCTTCAGAACATACTATAGCAGATGTATTGTTACAAAAAAGCGAGGAAAGTTTTGAGCGACCTATTGCATTTTTCAGAAAAAGTCTCACAGATGCCGAGTTGAAATATGATATATTGGAGAAACAGGCCTATGCAATGGTGAAAGCTCTCAAAGCTTTCAGAACTTATGTGTTGCACTCAAAGGTCATCGCTTATGTGCCCTCTAGCTCTTTTAAAGATATCCTAGTGCAACCAGACAACAAAAAAAGAAGAGGCAAGTGGTTAGCTAAGATCCAGGAGTTTGACCTAGAATTCAAACCAACTAAAATTATCAAAGGTTAGGGTTTGGCAAAATTTCTTGCCGAATCGAACTTAAAAGAATTAGGGATAAATCAGCGGCAACAAACCAAGGGATTTATGGAAATAGACGAGATTGATGTCTCTGCACCTACAACCAAAATTCAAGTTAAGTTTTCTACTTCAGCCTGGTATCGTGACATCGTCCATTACCTACTTACGCTCCAATGTCCTACTGAGTTAACCCCATCTAAGGCTAGGATGTTAAAGTTACATGCTGTAAAATATTGTATCATAGATGCTAAATTGTATTGGAAAGACCCCCTGGGTTTCCTACTGAGGTGTTTAGTCGAAACTGAAACAGAAGGGGTTATAGATGAATTCCATGTTAGGGTGTGTGGAGGACATCATGCGTGGTGAGCAACATTTTATAAGATCTTAAGAGACGGATACTATTGGCCCAAATTTTTCACAGAAGTGAACACTAGAGTTCGAAATTGTGTTCCTTGTCAATTATTCACAGGCAAACAGAAGATCCCATCTTTGACCCTTATACCAGTTAAAACAGAAGCCCCATTTCAGCAATGGGGACTTGATTTTATTGGAGAAATTCATCCACGCTTCAGTGTGCAGCACACATGGATCCTAACGACTACTTATTACTTCACTAAATGGGTGGAAGTTATCCCCACAAGAAATGCAACCGATTCAGTAGTAATCAGTTTCTTGGAAGATAATATTTTATCCAGATTCGGGTGTCCTCGAAAGATAATCATTGATAATGCACAAGCTTTTAAATCGATGACCATGATAAAAAAATTCCAAAAATATAACATCATACTAGCACACTCCACATCTTATTATCCACAAGGTAATGGTCTGGCTGAATCATCTAAAAAAAGCCTGATTACCATGATAAAAAAAGGTTTTAACTAAAAACAAGAAAGCGTGGCATATCCATCTAAAATATGCACTATGGGCCAACAGAATAAGTACTAAAAGATCAATTGGGATTTCCCCTTTCCAGATGGTATATGGAACTGATGTCATTTTGCCAATAAACTTAGCTCTGCCAGTGATGAATCTCTGGTAGGATTCAAATGAAGCACCCAATGATGTTACCAGAAGAATAAACTAGTTGGTAGAAGTTTAGCAAAATAGAGCTGAAGTAAATGAAAGGTTACAAAGATATCAGGATAAAATGAAGGCCTTGTTTGATCAAAAAGATAAAGATAGAGAATCCCTCCCTGGTGACTTGGTCTTGAAATGGGAATCCAGGAAAGAGGACGCTAGAAAACATGGCAAATTCGATCCAATCTGGTCCGGCCCATACAAGATTTCGACCTCGGAAGGAAAAAACGCATGGTTATTAGAAAACCTAGATGGAGACATCCACAATGCCCCTGTGAATGGGCGGAATAATAAACACTTCATGCAATAATGTGTTTCTAAATTCTCATTGTACATACCATTTGTTTTCATTCTTTGGATTTAAAAAAAAAAAAAGGATTTATTTTCATGATGTTTCCTAATGATTATAATCTTATGTTATTCGTAGGGAACATTTCTCACAAGACAATGAACCTGAAGTGCTGAAAGGTGACATGTGCAGGTATTCTCATTAAGTATCTCACAATGACAAAGGTAATGAACGAGTAATCTTTGGGTTGGTAATATAAGAGCTAATAAAGGTATGAAATCCCATTTCAAAATTCAAGATAAAATCCCTAAGAAGTATGAATGATTTCCAAAAAAAAAAAAAACCTTTACCCTCCCCTTGACCACAGTAAAGCCTTTTCCCACTTAACCATGGAGGTTCGGTCTTGAAGTTTCCTAACAACAGAGGGGTCTTTCTCTGGTCTTGAAAACTCTCGAACAAACTTTCCAGAAAGAGAGTGGGTTGTGTTTTTAAGTTCTTCGACTTTAGCTGGTTCACAAACATGTCTAGGTTAATCCCAACCTCACTAGTTATCCTAACAGGAATAACTCATTAGTTTTGCTCAAGGAAGTTCCCTGGACTAAATGTCAAAAAGATTCCCTTAAGAAGTTCTTTGAAGCCCATGATTTTTGAAGGCAGGGGAGAAGATTAACTTAGATCTATTTAAATGAGTTGACAGACTTTGATTCTTTTTCAAACAGATGTCTTCTTGAGTATATTGTATGCTCATTGATTGCCCCCACTTCAAAAAATAAAAAAATGAATACAGATAGATGGTGAAAGGAAATTCAATATTGATTGCCCCCATCTAGTTCAAAGAGATGAAGAAAGGAAATGCATTATATTGATTTCCCTCATCTCAGCATTTAAATGCTTCAAAACAATGAAGTGGTGAAAGGAAATTCAGTGTGGGAAGTCAGATAACTTCACCGGGGTACTGAACAGGCTCGTTGGAAGTGAAGCAATATCCTCATATCTGATAAAAGTTGTTATACATGAGTTACATGATGCTCTAGTAATTTCTCTTCTTTTTGGATGGATTTTCATCACAAGTTTCTAGGATCTCCTTACCGGATACAGCACAAATACTTACCTTGATGCAAACAGAATCACGTGAAACCTGATAGGATGGTTGGTTTGGTTTTGATTAACTTACACAGTTTTGAGCTCAGTTTCAGGAGAAGAGGTTTACTAAAGACCCACTAGAGATAGTCAGATTATTTGACTTTGGAGAGATTTTCAAGGTTAACGATGAGACCCTACTCTTGTTCATTTGTTCCCCAAAGTCTGCTAAACCAAGCCAAATCATTGACCCCATTACCCAATGAAGGCACTTGGTCTGCATGTTCTTCTCGTCCCATAAGGAGACAAGATCCCTAGATGGAGCCTAATGTTGACACGAAGTTTATTTTTTCCTATCCTTGAAAACTAAAGCTTCATCTTTTCCTAAATCGTGGAGCCACCCTTAATCAAAAGGGGAATCTAATATTTCCATCCCTTTTCGGGTTTTCGAGATTTGGTTTTTCTCGAAGTCTAATTTTCAACTATCTTATTTTCCCGGTGCCGAAGTCCTGAAAATGTTTAACATATTAAAAAAGTTAAATGGGGGGAGAAATAAAAGTTACCTTTTCCATCGCTTTCCACAAAGCACTCTTTAAACCCATAATTATTTAAGTTTCTAAACATAATTATCTTTCCCTTAATATTTCGTGATTCAGGTTTTTCTTTCTACTAAAATGCTTTCGAACTCTCAACCATCAAACTCTCGATCCTCACTTTTCCAAAAAAGGTTAAAAGGATAATTAATTATTAACCTGGATTAATTAAATCCCTAATACGTTTCTTAGCGCCTCACTAATATCATCACAATTTTGCGATCCAGTGATTTCTTATGACTTATCCCCTCACGCTAGGATCCCCGAAGTTCTGAAACGCAAAATCCCATTTTCCCTAAACAAGGTGTAAGATTAAGGTTAATTCATTTTTAAAACAGGATTAGTGATAATTAAATTGCCTTTCGCATTTCGGGAATTGAGGAAGGCAGTGATTTTTGAAAAGCCAGTTCTGAAATCATTGATATACGGCAGCATTAATAATGAATAAATGAATATTTTTTCGACACGAAAGCGTATCTCCAGGCATATCTTTCCATTTAAAATCATTAATTTTTCATCGTCTGCATCTGTACACTCGTTATAATGCGAAATTGAAGGTTAATAAAGTCTTATATTTCGAACTTCATAGTTATCCTTTACATTTGTAGCAAGTCACGTTTACCTGGTTTTATACACACTTTCTCTATAAATAGGCCTCTGATCCAGCACAGGTATCATGGCACCTAAAAAGGCACCCAAGAAAAGCAAAGAGATTGCAGAAAGCTCGATTCCAGATGGAGACGTTATATCTGATACAACACCACATGCCATCGATTCCATAAAATCCTGGAGGCATATTTTCGAGACTCTGGATTATGAAATTAAAAATTTCCCTCATGACGCCGACAACAAGCTTCGAGATATAGCAGAGTCTGAGCTCCACAAAATATCTACACGATCGCGACTTATGACTTATAATGACATGATAAGTTTGGCCTTAGAGCGAACTGACGTTCAGACAAGGAGCATTCTGGACAGTCGAGGGGTCATCGTTGGCACTTTCAGACCTAAACATTTACACGTAATGTATAAATTATCTCCCAGTCCCAAGTATGTTTATAATAAATATTTTGTGAGTAATTTTCAAAGGAAAGAATGTTTTGAGTCAAACCAAACGTATCCTGACTTAATCAAGGATTGGTGGAGAAACGAGGGAAAATTCAGGGCTGACACCCATGGTATTTACACCACAGCCTCATTGAATGAGTATATGATTTATGTGGCGATGATGTTATGTAGAAGTTTCGGTAAGAAAAGTCCCACCCATTTCCCTGCAGAATGGGTACCTCTTTTGCACGAGGCAGCTGAAGGTTATAGCTTCAATTGGGATAAAATTTTATCCAATAAAATGGCGAAGGAGGTCATGGAATATCAAACTACAAGATCAAAAGGCCGACCAGTAACCTTTTATATGTCAACATACATAATCGATTCTATATGCTTCTCGACTCCTTTCCCTTTGATGAATTGGAGTTGGAATCTGACTTACTCGGAGCCAATTCATGAATATCATTCTAAACTTTGGGAAGAAAACTCCAAGGACTCGTTCTATGAAATTTGTCATTTCGTGGTGATACCACTACATCATATGTTGTATGGTTGTGCACCTCCCTGCATTTCAAAGTCGGTCACAGGAAACCTCAGGGCAGTTGTTGATTGGTTCATAAAGGAGAATTTTTCATGCATCAGAGTTTTCAGGTGTTCAATCCTTCCACACACCCTCCCAAAATTCCTCCTTAACAAACTAGTGTGTAGGGAGGTAGCTCATCAAATAGTAACAGGTGGAATTGGAATAGAACAAAAAGTATCTCAAAAGAAATTTTGGCCAGTTTTTCCAATTTAGATTGGGAAATTTTCATTGCTCAACTTAGGCCATTCCAAAGTTGAAGTGGAAGCGCTAGAGGAGGTTAAATTGGTAAACCTCGAGCACTGGAAGAACGATCCTTACTAGTTAATGGGAAAACACATGGCCCATTGTAATATGAAGGCTTATGAACATGAGAATTCCCCTTGTGACGACCTGTTCAAAGGGACTAAGACCTATGAGAAAGTGTTAGAAAGAGTACAGACACTGTCGTTCGACTTGCAAGCTAATTTTCAGACCTTCCAGAAGCACAGACAGAGCGGTATGCCCAAAGTGTTGTAAGGAGAAGCAATTACCCTTCCTCAGGAACAAGAAGATGCTCCTGTAGGTTTTAGAAAAGAAACACAAGATAAAGTCAATCCTGAAGAATTTCCTTAGGAGACTGAAGGGTCTTCACAAAATGAAGAGGCCTTACAGATAGAAAATCTAGAGACGGAAGCAGAGAGGAGGCCCAAGACACCTCTCAAGTCTAGTAAGTCTACTCCTCCTTATTCACCTGCTGTTGATGTCATTATACCTAAGGCTATGGGAGAAACAAGGTATACAGAGCTAGGAAGTCCCATAACTTCCTTAACTCCTTTACAGTCCACCTTTGGACTCCCACAGATGGGAACTATATATGTTGGTGACCTCACTCCTATTTCCATAGATGAGATCCCTCCTAATTATTTTTTTAGCAAGAAGAGTAAGGCTATTGTAAAGTAAGAAATGCATATGAGAGAAGGGGGTATGGTGAAGAAGCATAGGGTCTTGATAGATGGCCAGAAACTAGAAGAGGAGGATTTCTCTACAGAGGTGGTGGGCTCTATGGGATCCATGGCAAAAACAAACATTTTTACTATGGAGAACATGAGAACAAGGATAAATACGAGTAACCACATAATATCGCAATTGCAGGATCCATTGAAGAATGCTGAGAAAAACATTAGGGAAGAGGTGAATAAAAGTATGGAGTAGGCTAGAGATGTTGAAAGGCAAGAAATCCAGTCACTCAAAGATAGCCTGGATGAAATGAACCAGAGGATACAAGCAAGCCAAGTACAGGTTACTCAGCAAAGGGAGCTTGTTAAATAGTTACAGTCTAAATTGAGTTTGACAAAAGGCTAGGTCATGGACTCAAAGTCTTTTCAAACCCTCTCGTTAGAAGCCCATACAAATATAGAAGCTGAACAACAACAATTGATCTCCAAAATAGAGATCGTCCAGCATTATTTTCAAGAGGTAAGAAAATCCCTTGATAACATTATTTTACTAGAAAAAGAGGCTAATGCAGAAAGGAATACCTTTCAGAAATAAGTCGCATCTTCAGGGAACGGGGAGATGCCGAAAGATCTAAAACTTTCTATCACGGAACAAATAAGAGGTGACATCATGCTCAAGGCATCGGAAATGAACATAGTCGAAAACAAAAAGATAGTCAAAGAAATCAAAGACGACTGTGAGGGAATCTTTTATTCTTTGGATAAACAAGTGTTAGGAATTGAAATAAATGGTTGCTCTGGACTACTATGGTAGATAAACATTGTGAAACAATAGTTGGACTACAAAGAGGGCTTACCAGAGGTTCTGGCGAAGGTTTACCAGTTGAATCAAATCGATACCAACCTGATAGACAAATGGTTGGTACAACCTAATTTAAAGTTGCAAATGATCAGGTCTGCCAATAGAGGTTTTGAAAACCAGTTTCCAAAGGTACAAAGAATTTTTTATCTATTTGAAACTAAAGATCTCCCGACACCACCCAGAATTTTTGTTCATTTTTTAGAGAAGTGTGTAGAATGTATAGCTTCAAAAGAGGGAGAGACTTCAACTAAACAGTGAAGTATCATTTGAAATCTTATACTTTTGAAATGATATACCAACGAAATGTTAATCATGCAACGGTTAAGGTTGCAGTTTTGTAACCATTTTTATTTCTTTTTCCCTAAAAAATAGGATATCGCTAACCATCAAGTAGCGACGATCTTGTATAAATAAAGGGAGAGAAGACCACAGAGGGGATTTTTTCTTTTCTCTAAAAGGGCATTGTGACGAAGACATCTAAAAGAAAACTTTGAATTAATAGAAAAGCAGATTGAAGATTCTGGATTTTGTGAAGTCTGAGTTATGTGTTTCCTTGCCTCTTCATCATTCTTTCATGTATTTTATTAATGAACGCTTGACTACAATTTAGTATAACTTCTACTGTGGAAATAATTATTCTTGTTATTTAGATCATTTACAGTTTTTCCTCTGCATCAATTATCAACCGATACAAGACCTGAAAATGTTTAGATTACAACATCATATGCTTCATTAATATCTTTCTTGCTTCATAGTCTCCTATCACAACATGAGATTCCTCTTAAATTGGTGCCTCACCTTGTAGGTAGTTTTACATTTTTCCCTCATATCATACATGTTTCCCTTTCTTTAAATTTTAACTCAGATACAAGAAACGTTCTTTGATTCATCCATCTCATTTATTCACGTTTTAAAATCATTTTCTTTACATTGTGAATTAGAAATAACTAAGCCTAAAAAGAAAATACATAGTTATATCTCCCTTATCTTTTATCCTTCATGACAGTACCAGTTACAAGGCAACCTAACGTCAAACCCGATCTTTCGGATCAAACCAGCATCGCTCTAAATTTATTTAATACCATTTTACAAACAACAAGTAATTGGGTTGAGTTATAACGTTCATGGGCAGCAATTGAGAGAGATATCAACATTCAGGAAAACTGGGAATTCCGACAGAGACAGTTGAGAAACTAACTTTAGTCCTTATCTTTTAATTGTCCTTTCTATCCTCTTTTCCTCTATCTTTTCAGATGCCTTGACAGTATACTTTAGAGCCTTAAAGTATAAACTCAGGAACAGCACAACCTATGTGCTTTGAATATTATTTGTGAAAACTTGCAATATTTTAAACAAGTTAACAATGATGAAATTATGCTTGCAACTAGGGTTAGCAAAAACAATGGCATTCTCTTGTTGAATGCATCCATGAACCTGTAATATGAAGTTGTCATGTGAAAATAAATCCCTAGTTCTCTTCTTATCCTTTTTCACAACATGAGACCACCTATCTAAAAATAATTTTTCATATTCTTCATAGAAAAGAGCCTTCTTCTCGTCATCGCTAAGAGAATTCCACAAAGTTTCTACATCACCTTTTTAAATTCATACATGCTAATATTGTCCACATGTTTCCCCCTATTGACTTCTTATTTTTTATGTATTCTTCAATACTAAGGCCATCATATTTTCCAATAAAATACATCTTGCCAAATATAAAATTAGGGTTTTAAAGAGAATCACTTACTTTTTCAATGGAGCTCCTTTATGTAGATAGGGTTTGAGGCCAAAAATGTAAAATGATCACAATTTCAGTTATACTTATTTGATTGGCTATTAGGACCCGAATTATGAAATTCCATGGATTTTATGGATCTAATGGCACTAGTTTGACTAAAATCTATGCACTCTATCAAAATATATCCAATCTATGAAATTGACAGTCATCACTCGAAAAAAGCCTTTAAAAAAATGCATATTTTGAATCGACGATATCTCCACTTCCCGGATTTCATTTTGGATGATTTGTTTTTTGAAATTGGGTGTTTTTTCAAGAGAAAATCATATCTATGGTTGGTTTCTTCAAATTTTGCATATAAATTTTTAGAAATCAACTTGAATATTGTCATCCTCTTTTTCCCATAAAAATATATGCAAAAAGAAAAAACAGTATCTCACTTTGTGCCCAAAAACTCTTGCACTTCATGCCCAAAAAATAGCTATGATACCACTTGTAGTAAAACTTCAAATATATAAGAGACTACAGCATAAAAAATCAGAAATAAGCCCTATAACATCCAAGATACCTGTAACATCCCTGGCCACCCAGGCCAGGCCATGCTACCTCAGAACACTCTTTCATGCTCTGATACCAATTTTTAACATCCCTAGCCACCCATGTTAGGCCACTCTACGCCAGGGAACTCTTACTGTTCTCTATGCGAAACATATTGTAACATACCCAACATCCAACTGAGCTATGCCACATAAATTTTTCGAACTATATGCAATTAAAATATACACACACATAACTTTTGCGGAAGCATTATATATAAACGTAAACATACAAATGCATCCATAATTACACGGATTCACATTGAAATAACAGTAAGCATATACATGCAGCATATATAGGAAATACGCATAAAAATCAACACAGTTATAACCGCACATATGATTGTTGGATTACTGGGGGCGAGGATAAATCAGTAATAGCATAATTATAATCGTTTTTATTCAAATGTTATATCAATTTAGAATCATTATCCAATAATGAGCAGTAATAAATAAACAATCACACACATACACAGTACACCAGTGTTTTATGTGGAAACCCAAATCGGGAGAAAACCACATAATGCTTTTTCTTATATGTCTTGAAGAATTACATTCATTGGAA
>JASDQU010508774.1:13957-29004 GCA_032191745.1 Picea mariana | reverse complement strand
TGAGCGACTGGATTTTCGTACAGAGGGCATGTCTGATGCTTTTTTCTGAGAATGTTTTATCAGTGGCCTCAAGGATGAGATTCGTGCCCATGTCCTCATGGCTCAGCCTTAGAGTTGGGTGGAGGCTACTAAAAGAGCTAAGGAAGCACAACAGGTTGTCTCTTCTCAAAACTGGAAACCCTCCTTTATTCCTCACACTAAACCAGTAAATCCCACTACTCCTTCTGCTCCACTAAAGATCCAAAAATTGACCAGGGCTGAAATGGTTGAATGGAAAATCAAAGGCCTTTGTTATAATTGTGATGACAAATATTTTCTGGGCCACAAGTGTAAGGAACAAAATATTTTTATGGCCATCTCAGAGGATATTTTGAAAGAGGATGTTGAAACTCCCCTTGTGTCTGAGTCACCTAAACCCACTGACTTAACCCCTCCCTCAGACCCTCCCGAAGTAGAACCGGTCATTTCCCTAAATGCTCTCACTAGCTTCTCTGCTCCCCAAACCCTCAAGCTAATTGGTTACATCAAGCATAGGAAGGTCATTATTCTTGTTGATAGTGGAAGCACCCATACTTTTATTCATCGCTGCATTTCTCAAGAAACTCATTTCTATATCCATGCAGTCAATAATTTCCAAATCATGATTGCTAATGGCATCTCCATAAAATGTGGAGGGCATTGTGAAAATGTGTGCTCCAAATCGGTGACTACCACCTGAAATCTCATATGTTTTCTATCGACATGGGTGGTTGTGACATTGTGTTAGGTGCAGACTGGATAAGAAATTTGGGTCCCATTCTCATGGATTTTAAGGAATTAACCATGCAATTCGACCAGGAGGGCCAACACTATAAGTTCCAAGGCATAACTGTCGGTTCCCCTGAGATCATTAGTTCCCATCGCATGGAAAAGCTTCTCAAAAAATGTCATTATGGAATTATTGCCCAAATCCATGCCATACAAGCAACTGAGACACCCTCTGTGCCGCAAGACATCCAATCCATCCTCTCTAAACCTCAAGTGGTCTTTTCCACTCCCGAGGGACTTTCTCATTCCTGTGGTGTTCATGATCATTCCATTACCCTTGTACCAGGAAGCCTTCCTCCCAATATTCGTCCCTATCATCACCCCTTTTCCCAAAAAAATGAAATTGAGAAAATGGTTCAAGAACTGCTTAACACAGGCGTTATCCACCCTAGTACGAGCCCCTACTCTTCTCCTGTGGTCATGGTCCCGAAGAAAGAAGGTTCTTGGTAAATGTGTTCTGACTTCCGCACCCTCAACAAACTCACCATTAAAGACAAATTCCCCATTCCTGTCATTGATGACCTCTTGGATGAATTGATTGGCACCCAGTTCTTCACTAAACTTGATCTTCACTCTGGCTACCACCAGATCCGTATGAAAGAGGAAGACATTCCTAAAACTGCCTTTAGAACTCATGAGGGACACTATGAGTTTTTGGTCATGCCCTTTGGCATGTGTAATTCCCCCTCCACCTTCCAAAGCCTCATGAATCATGTCTTCCGTCCTTTTCTCCATCATTTTGTCTTAGTTTTCTTTGATGATATCCTCATCTATAGAAAAACCTAGACAGATCATATTTCTCATGTGGATCGAGTTCTCCATCTACTCTCTCAGCACCAACTTTTCCTGAAACAATCTAAATGTGCTTTTAGCGCCTCGAAAGTCAAGTACTTGGGTCATATTGTTGGCAAGAACGGTGTCAAGGTAGATCCTAAAAAGATTGAAGCTATGCAAGACTAGCCACACCCAAAGACCCTCAAAAGCTTGTGTGGATTTCTGGGCTTAACAGGTTATTATCGCAAGTTTGTTAAGAATTATGGAAATATTGTGGCACCTCTCATTGCACTCCTTAAAAAAAATTATTTCACTTGGACTCCAGCAACATCTCAGGATTTTCAAAGCTTGAAGATGGCCATGTGCACCACCCCAGTCCTGGCCCTTCTTGATTTCACAAAGACCTTTTTCCTAGAATTTGATGCTTCAGAGAAAGGATTTGGCGTTGTCCTTATGCAAGAGGGTCGGCCTCTGGCCTTTACCAGCAAACAACTGTGTGAAGGAAATTTGGGCAAATCCATCTATGAAAAGGAAATTTTGGCTATTCTGCATGCAATTGATCTTTGGCGCCCTTACCTATTGGGGAAACGCTTCCAAATTAAGACAGACCATCAAAGCCTCAAGTATTTTCTAGAACAATGCATTTCCTCCCCAGAGAAACAAAAATGGGTGACTAAGCTCTTTGGATATGATTATGAGATCATTTACAAGAAAGGAAAAGACAATGTAGTTGTGGATGCACTTTCCCTAAAATATGAAGATGAAGGGTCCCTTTTTTCTCTCTCCTTCATTGTACCAGAGTGGCTCTAAGCCGTTCGCCAAGAATGGCTACACAATCCCAAAAGTTCACATCCGATACAAAAATTGCAGTCCAATTCTCCAGTTTCCCTAGGGTACTCTTGGCTCCATGATGAGATTCAATACAAAGGTCATTTGTATTTAAGTAAACAGTCAAAACTTAAATCCACAGTATTGTCTGAGCTTCATGCTACACCCACATCTGGGCACTCCAGGTTTACCAAAACCTATGACAGGGTCAAACATTCTTTTTTCTGGGATGGTATGAAACAATATGTTCGTAATTTTGTGGTTGAATGTGTGTGTCAACTCAACAAGAGCGAAACAGTCAAATCTCCTAGCACACTACAACCGCTTCCAATTCCACTTGCTATTTGTTGGGATATCTCTATGGATTTTACTACAGGCTTACCTAAATCGAGCAATAAATCAGTCATCATGGTGGTAGTTGATCGCCTTTCCAAGTATGCTCATTTTTGTGCTCTTCAACACCCATTTACATCATCCATTGTGGCTCAACTTTTCATGGATCAGGTCTTCAAGCTTCATGGCATTCTGCATTCTATTGTTTCTGATCGCGGCCCAACTTTCACCAGCAATTTTTGGCAAGAATTGTTCAAGCTACAAGGCACCCAATTACATCTCAACACAACTTATCATCCCAAGACTAATGGTCAAACTGAAGTTGTCAACAAGTGTTTGGAAACATATTTGAGGTGTTTTGCATCAGAAAATAAAAATCAGTGGGCTCAGTGGTTACCCCTAGCATGACTCCTTTTGAAGCGGTATATGGACAAAAGCCACCTGCAGTTCTCTCATATTTACCAGGTGTCTCGAAGGTCCAGGCGGTTGACCAAACACTTACAGTTCAAGAGGATATTCTTCGTACCCTCAAAGAGAATTTGGTCATGGCCCAGAACCGCATGAAGAAACAAGCAAATCAAAGTTGCTCTGAACGTCAATTTGCAGAAGGGGATCAGGTGTTTCTTCGACTGCAACCTTACAAGCAAAATTCCCTTAAGCCCAACCATTATCAGAAGCTGGCGCCCAAATTTTATGGTCCTTATACTATTCTCAAGTGTGTGGGACAGGTGGCCTATCAGTTAGCTTTGCCCAGTCATTCTAAGATACATCCTGTTTTTCATGTTTCATGCTTAAAGAAGGTGATTGGAACTAAGTGCCAAACTCAATCCAACCTTCTTGAGTTGTACAAAGAAGGATCCATTTGGCTACAGCCACAAGTATTTTTGGACCAGCGTGAGCATCACCTGTGTCAGCGAACCATCAAGGAAGTGTTAGTCCAGTGGAAAGATACAACTTCAGCAGATGCCACTTGGGAACCAGCTACCATTCTGCAGCAATTTCCACATCTCAAGCCTTGAGGACAAGGTTGTTTTTAAGGGGGGGACATGTTAGGGACCTAACCCATCCCGTAGGTAGAACAATATATTTGGATGTAATAAAGGTCAATGTTAATAAGGCCTTGCAATAAGGTAGAATAAGTCGAATGTAAGAAGACCTAATAGAAGCTTTCGCTTCTAGAAGTATCTTCCTCTAGATGGTTCTTTTGATAGACATATTTAGTATAAATAGGAGTCAAGGGTATGAGAACCCTAGCTTGGATATTATTGTAATAGAGCTCTACTCGATTGGAGGTTTCCCCATCGAAGAGGCAAGTGAACATTCCTCTTAGAATAAAAGCACTCTTTCTGGTGTTACTCTGATATCATTTTAGTGTTATTGTGGTGTTGTTCTGGTTATATTGTTGTTTATCTGCCATTTCTATCATTTTATTTTTGTTCTGCAAACTTTTTATATCTAGAATATTATAGATTCTTAATGTCTGAGCATGGGATCATGGTAGATCCTATGAAGGTTGAGGCAATACTTCAATTGCCTCCCTCACACAACATTCGACAACTTCAAGGTTTATAGGGGAAGGCTAATTTCTTGCGTCGGTTCATAGTGAACTATGCCAATTTAACTAAGGGTTTCATGTGTCTTTTAAAGAAGGATACTCTATTTATATGGGATGAGTGAGCCCAAGAATCCTTCGATGCTCTTACGAAATCTTTGGTATCAGCACCTTTGTTGAAGCCTCTAGACTACAGTAAAGACTATTTTCTTTATATCATCGCGTCCGAAGGGATGGTTGGTATGGTTCTGGTTCAGGAGGAAGATGAGCTCCATCAACACATTGTCTACTATCTCATTTGAAACCTAGTTGGTCATGAACTTAAATACTCTCACATAGAGAAAATAGCCTTGGTCGTCGTACATGTGGTTCAAAGATTACGAAATTATATATTACTTTGCAAAACTATCGTAGTTGCAGATATCAATCCATTTCAATACTTCCTCACCAGGTGTATCATAGGGGGAAAATACTATAAGTGGATTGTTATTTTGCAAGAATTTGATCTCGATTTCGCTTCGGCGAATTCTAAGAAATCGTTAGTTTTTTCCGAGTTGATATCGGACTTCCCTCAACTAGATGAGGAAATTTTTCATGACGATTCATTCGTGGATGAACATATCTTACTTATCTCATCTTCATAGCCCTGGTATGGAGACATTCTAATTTATCTTCAAACCTTGAAGCTACCCCAACATCTATCGAGAGAAGATCGACGATGTATACGTCATCAGGCTAAAAACTACCTTGTCATCGATGACACTTTGTATCATCGAGGAGTAGATAATATTTTACATTGTTACTTGACTCACGAGGAAGCCGAGTCTATTCTCAACGACTATCACAATGGGGCTTGTGGTGGTCATTTATCCGGGTTTACAAAAGACCAAAAAATATTGTGAGCCGGTTATTTTTGGCTGTCAATTTTTAAATATTGTATTGAAGTGGTCAAGAAGTGTCACCCTTTCCTAGTGTTCGCTCAGAAAATTTGCTTGCACCCATCCCTTCTTCACCCAGTCATCACCGTCGGTCCCTTCACCAAGTGGGAGGTAGATTTTATGGATTGTAACCTAGATTTGGCTGGGAGCCACCAAAATATTATTGTGGCTGTGGATTACTTTACTATATGTGAAGAGGCCATGTCTACCATTAAATCCGATGGTAAGACTACAACATTCTTCGTATTCAACTAAATTATAGCCCGATTCAGAATCCCAAGAGATATTGTCACTGATCATGCAAGTCACTTTCAAAATGAAATGATGAAAGAGTTAGGATCAAAACTGAGGTTTAAGAACGATAATTCTTCCCCTTACTATCCCCAGGAAAATGGACAAGTAGAGGCGGTGAATAAATCTCTCAATACCATCTTGCAAAAACTTGTTAGCTAGAGTAAATATGACAGTCATTTGATGCTTTACCCTGCACTTTGGGCATATCTAACCTCCATAAATACTTCCACCGGTTTCTCTCCTTTTCAGTTAGTACATGGTATGGAGTTGATTCTTCCGATTGAATGTAAAATCCATTCCCTCAAGCTGGCAATTGAGCTCCTACCTGACACATCCAATCTTGAAGAACGCCTCCTACACCTAGAGCATCTCAATGAGCAACTTTGAGATGCCTCTATGACTATCAAAGAAAATAAATGATGTGTTAAGGTTCAGTATAATAGGTCTATATGTCCTTAGAAGTACATTGAGGATGATGTGGTTCTCCTGTATAACCAAGCCAAAGAACCGTTGGGGGAAGACAAGTTCAACCCCATGTGGCACATCCCTTATATCGTATGACATGTCTTAGAGAAAGGAGCCTATGGATTGGAATATTATGAAGGGAATATGTTGGATGAGCCCAGAAATGGGCTCTACCTTAAATATTATTACACTTGAACCCTCAAATCTTGGGCGTGACCTTTTGTATACTAGTGTATCTTAGTGTATATACATATTTTCCTTTGTGTCATCAGCTTTCTTATCAATTTTTCCCTTGGTTGGAAGATGTCAACGGAGAATTTATTTTACGTAGGATTCATGGACAATTCCATTCATCATATGCGGAACATGGCTTCCGTCGATTGGGTCATTTACTCACCCAAGGGCCAATTGGTGTCTTCAGGTGGCATTCGACTGGAGCCATCAACGAATAATGCGGTTGAGTATAACATCATTATGGAGCTATTATGCGACACCATTTCACATGGTGTTCAGTATTTAGAGGTTCTCCTAGAATCCCAGTTAGTCGTATGTCAGTTAAACGACAATTAGCGTGTGTGAGACCCTACTCTACTCCGACAATTCCTACGAGTATGACTATAGGAGAGATACTTTGATTTTATTACTTATAATCACATACCTAGAATTTATAATCATGTATCCGATGCATATGTTAATTATATTTTAGATTGGAATTTGTCACATAACTAAGCAAAGAAAACACATTAATGAATGTACACATTGTAACATATATAAGTAAATCCAAAGACCAAAATTTTTTATATTTCATCCTTTCAAAAAATATGGTGTCATAGTACAAAATGGGGTTCACACCCTCAAAATACATATATGGTTGGTATATAATATGAACATGGAATATATTCTTATGGCGATGTATGTGTATCATGATAGCACACTGCGACATTTGTGAGACACCGGAAGAGTTGCACCCACGCATGGGGTACACCCACCACCTGCCTCTGCATCTCCTATGGCAGATCCTCCACTTGAACCATAGGAATCATGTGTGTCAATCGAGACAGGTTCCCCTGCACATTCTACAACACTCTCTCCACATCTCCTCCTGCGTGCTCATCTCCTTGGCTCCTCCACCGATGTCATGGGAATCCCTCTAGCCATCGTGGACCTACATCTTCATAACAGTGCAATTGTTAATACTTGATACCATACAAAAATATTTACGTTTATTTTTATTTTTATTTTTATTGAAAAACACAAAAAAAAATGAAATATATAAAAACATTTATTACCAATACCTGGTGGAAAAGGCATGTCCATATCCCCTCTGTAGTCAATCCAGTCGTAAGGGTAGTCATCAATGGCTATGACCTATCGGTGCCACCATAAAAGGAACTCATCATTGTAGGGGGGTTGGCACCATACCACCTCCTAGCTGCCTCATCACATTGGTCCACCATGACATGGATGGATCACGTTGTCCATGTGGAATAATCTCTACGCTAGGGCTCAAGCCTAGAATCCTCTCAAAGAAAAAACTACAAAGAGTGGATGTAAATCCAAAGTTTCTCATTTTCCCTTGTTTGCAATCCGTCAACTAGATCTTCATGTTAGCCAGCAGTGAGGTACACCATTCATAAATAGTCGGTCTTAAACACTCCACTAAATAGAACATGAGTTTCCTTGATGCTTGATGCAACAAGGTTGACCCTGAAATCCATGTAAGTACAAGCATGACGATCTTTAAGCTCAGGTTCTTGATCACCCTAATTGGGAGTTGGCTCCCTACTTTATATGTGTCTACAACACAATGAGTTGCAATGTACTCCTCCATAGTAATACCACCCCTAGCCCCTCGGGCCTTGAGATTCACTACCTCGCCTCAATGAGACAATCCTGTGATGAAGTATATATCATCCACTTCAATCCTCATTGGTTTCCCATCGAGGTTGAAGGACTCTGTCTCTGAATCCTAGTAGTTTACTAGCAACTGGAGTAACCTCACTTGAGCCCTCATTCCCTTGAGAGACAAAAATTTATAAAGGCCACATATTTTTAAATCTTTTTGGGCCCTTGCATCCCTTCCCACTGCTACATCTATCTCTTCATGCTCCCTCTCCCTCCATTCAATCACCATCCTGTAAAGGAGAAGATTTTTTTGAGTTAAAACTTTTCAAAAAATTTGATCACGGACTTGTACACAAGCTGACTTGGTAATAGTCGTGTATAGCGCTCCATATGCGCATGCAATTTACCCAAGTATATGGGGTCGTATATGCCACTCAATGAACTGTCACCTACGTAAGCCCTAATTTCCATATTATGCCCTCTAATACTCAAAAAATGGGGCCTAAAATTGAAATTTAAACCATTGAAATTGAATTAGAGGGGATGGGAAATTACTTGGTCCAAAAGGTTGCTAATTATGTTGATTGTAGCTCCCACAGTCGACACTTGAAGATCGTGGAAAAAATGGCCTAAAATGCACTATGTGGGTGAAAAAACTCAAATGATATGGTGAAATGGTATATTTTTACTATTAGTAGAAATTTTTTACCCACTTCCTATAGTTTGTGCTAATTTTTTACCTTATGGACTAATAGTGCAGTGGAAATAATTGGTTTTTGGTGGTCTTGTCAAGGATTTTTTGCGGTTTCGAGCATCATATCGCTCGTTCATGCCTTCAGCAGGTATATTATTTCATCGGCTTATAGGATAGGTTGTCAGACCATTTTGCACTCTTGCATCATCCTATGACAGTAATCCATACACCCTAGGTATGAACCCATTTATTAGAGACAAAAAACCTTCCTACTACTACTAGAAGTGTCTTTATTAAGTGGTAGAGGCTCACCAAACATGGGTGCCCTAGTGAGAACCTTTGTGCCA
This sequence comes from Picea mariana, assembly GCA_032191745.1. NCBI lineage: Eukaryota > Viridiplantae > Streptophyta > Pinopsida > Pinales > Pinaceae > Picea > Picea mariana. Next base: position 20,127 of record JASDQU010508774.1, on the reverse strand, counting down.
TTTGGTGCCCATGTAGAAGTTATTCCATAAGACTGAGAGTTCCTTATAGTTTTGATATTATTTTGCATTTGAACCCCATATTCTTATGCACAAGCATTCTAACCATTACCTATGGGACCCCTCCTGAGTCTTGGTTAAGCTATTTTCCTTCTCTCTAAAAAACAAAAATATTTCTGAGTGAACTTGTCTCTTTGACACTCGTTAAATGGATTTGAAAGGATTTCTATTTGGTGTAATTTTAACCCTTTGTAGGACCAAGTAGACTACTTACAAAAAAGGAATACTCTAGTTACCATTGCCTAAAAGAGTTCTCCTGGGTATTATTTTATACTTTTCCGGGCCTAGGGGACTAAATCTAGGAAAAAGGATATTCTTTGGAGTTAAGTTGTAATCACATTCCATCATCCTGCTTGCAGTATTGAGCCTATTGTCGGTTCCTTTTTTCTCATTATAAGCCTCTTACCTCAGTAATTTGCATCACTATCCAAGCAAATCCTTTTATATCCTTTGCAGCTTGACACCATGTACCCTAAGAGGAAACATCCCCCTAAGTGTCCATGCCTCACATTCACTTCCTTGCATTGAGCATAGGTATGTTCCACTGTTTGGAGCTAGTTTCTTACTCACGACACATATTTCCTCTCCTGTATCATAACATTTCTTTTCCTATAAAAAACAAAAAAATATAGGAGGGAAAAGAATATTATCTCATATTGGAAGTAGTTGTGTCGCCTTTGAACAGAGCACAAAATTTTGAGTCCACTATCATCCAAATTTTGGTTTTACCATGACCTTAGGAAGTTGAGCTCGTTACTTAGAGTTTACTCCTTCAACTAGTTATTCTTCTAGTCCCTATGGAGAGTTTGTTGATGCCTCCTGCATCACAAAGTTTTATTATCAAGTCTATGCTTCCTGAGTTATCCATTTGTCTCATGCTCTTGTTCAAAGGAAGTCTATAATCTTGTGTCGGTCATTTCTCAGAATTCTTAACTTTGCATGTCGGTCATACCCTCAATTTATCTCAGAGTCACATGAATTTGTAGTCCTACCATGCACCCTGGTCTTACTTTCATTATGAGTAGGTAACCTTGAACCCAATAGTTAACATCTCCTCATTGGTCACAGACTGGGGGCTTTCCCTTGTGTTCGACGATAAGAAATCTATTCACACATTAGGATTCATGCAGTGTCTTGGATTCCATTAGCCTTATTGGTGGTTTCCTCACCTTTGTCAACAATATTTCTTATTGGTTTCTATTCAGAGGGTCTCTTTCATACATTACTTGCATCTGGTGCATACGAGAGACGTACAAGTTCATTGGTTCATGAACATCCTATTCATCTAACATCCTCCTAATCATCAAGCTATTGCTTTCTACCTCATGTTGAATGATGAGAGATGCCCTAATTCTCTCCTTTCAATGGATCTCCTTCCATCGACTTCATCTCATCTATTCTGAAAATGAGACCTAGATTCCTATGAGTCCCTAGAGGCTTGCAGTCATCAGTGGAAAGTTTTCTCGCCATCAACAGTTGGGAATACATCAATGCCTCCTGATCGATGGATTCTTCAAGTATTTGACCTTAACTGTAATGTTCCTGACTTGGCTAGGCTAGGAAACATTGCTAATGTGTGTGTAGGATCAAAGGTTTACAGCATATAAATGATCATTCAAATAATAAACGCAACAAAGGACTGCAAAGTTTGTATTATGATATCTTTGTGGATTACAAAATGGTCGAATGCGGCTGAATAAACTGGTAATACTCGACTAGATCAATAGACAAAGGATCTTAGCCGGAATACAAATAAGCAACTACAGTTGAATTAAATAACAACACTTGGCTAGATCAAAAGACAAAAGGATCTTAGCCAAAATACAAATAAGCAACTAAAATATAATACCCGGAATATGGGAGCACTGTGGAATCAATGAAGAATGATGGAAGACCTGGATGATCTTCCCGGTGACTAGGGTGTGTATTTCAACATTGAAATCAGCCAACTGGTGTCTTCCCCTTGGAATACATTGAACTATCTCTCCTGAGATGTGCCTCTTCTCCTCAATGACAAGTCATAATCTGCATAATGATGAATTAGGTCACTGACCCTTCCTTTATAGCTTTCCAAAACCCTAATTCATGTTGAAACCCTAATTCATTGTTGACTTCCAAAACCCTAATTCACTGTTGACTTCTATTTTTAGCTCATAATGACTTAAAAGCACTTTTAACCCTTTTTAGCTCAATGTCACTATCCAAATATAACACCTGCGACTGGAGTGACCTCTAGTAACCCTATTTACCCCTTTTTGGCCCTAGCTATAGTCTAACGGGGCRGTTTAGACCATTAAGCCTCCTCTCTGGATCTCCTATTTGGAAAGGGAGATTACAGTCCTCCCTTCCCGAAATTGCTTGTCCTCAAGCAATACCAGTTCAGGGTGTTGCAACACCTACTCGCTCTCCCAAGTAGTGTCCTCTACTGGAAGCCCTATCCATTTGATCAAACACTCTCTAATGACCCTACTCCTTAGTTTCCACTCTCGAAACTCCAAAACCTCCTCCGAAACTAACTCCAACTGTCCCTCCTCATCCAATGGGGGAATCTCCTCTGATGTGTTAATGAATTGTCCCACTTCCTTTTTGAGGCAAGACACGTGGAACACGTTATGAATCTTGCTCCTCTATGGAATCTCTAGCTCGTAAGGAACCTCACCTACTCGGCGCATGATCCTGTAAGGACCATAAAATATGGGTTTGACCTTCTCAACCCCACTCTTCTTCAGAGATGACTGTCTGTAGGGTTGGAGTCTCAAGAAAACCAAATCTCCAACCTCAAAGCTACACTCTATCATGTGCATGTCCGCACTTATCTTCTGTCGATTTTGCGTCGTATGCAGGTTCTCTTTCAACAACTTGAGAATCTCCTGACTCTCTATGATCCAATCCTTGGCCTTGGGAGCTCTGTTCTCCCCAAATACCAAGTCTACCAAAGTGGGAGCATCATATCCATACAATGCTTGGAAGGGTGTCATACCAATGGACATGTGGAAGGTGGTGTTGTAGCAATGTTCTCCTAAATGTAACCACTTTACCCATAGTCTTTGTTGTCCTCCTACATAGTTCCTCAAATACCCTTCAACCCACTTGTTGACAATCTCGGTCTGCCCATTTGTCTGAGGGTGAAAGCTGGTGCTAGGTGTCAACTATGTCCCCACCAACCGAAACAAATCTCTCCAAAATGTCCCTATGAACTGACTGTCTCTGTCACTGACGATGTTCTTCGGAAACCCATAAAGTCTGAAGACCTCCCTGAAGAAAATATTGGCTACATGAAATGCGTTGTACTCTGTCGATATGGCATAGAAGTGAGCAAACTTGGTCAATCTATTGACCACTACATAGATACAGTCCTTACCCTGGACCTTGGGTAGACCCGTGATGAAGTCCATAGATATACTCTCCCATTTCTACTCTGGAATGGGGAGTGGTTGAAGTAGCCCTGCTGGAAGAGCATGCTCTGACTTGTTCTACTGGCAAGTCACACACTCACTAACGTGTCTCATAACATCTTGTTTGAGGCCCTTCCATGAGAACCTCTCTTTGATCTGTCTGTAGGTTTTGAAAAAACCTTGATGGCCTGCTAGAGGTGAATCATGAACTACAGTGAGGACCTTCTTCTTAAGCCCTGAATCTGGCACCAAGTAGACTCTATCCTTGTAAAATATTACATCGTCAATGACCCTATACTGGTCATCATGTATCTTCCCATCCATCACCTCACAAGCAAACTTGTTCTTGGAATATTCCACTAACAAGTGGGATTTCCAATCTGCTGAAATCTCCATCAAAGAACATATCACAGGTCTCCTCAATAGTGCATCGGCCACAATGTTCTTCTTCCCCTTGACATACTCTATGTCAAATTCAAATTCCTATACCTTTGTCACCCATTTCTATTGGCGCTCATTGAGGTCCTTCTACTCAAGGAAATACTTCAAACTGTTGTGATCGGTCTTGACCACGAATTTGTTGCCCACCAAATATTGTCTGAACTTGGTCAAGGCATGCATGATTGCCAACATTTCCTTGTCATAAATGGAGTACAACCTCTCAGGTTGACTAAGCTTTCGTCTCTTGAATACAATGGGGTGTCCTCCCTGCATCAAAACTGCATCAATCCCTTCATCGGATGCGTCACACTCTAGTACAAATGGCAAGGTGAAGTCTGGTAGTGCCAACACTGGACAAGTGCCCATGACTTCCTTCATGTGATCAAAGGCTTCCTGTGATTTCTCTATCCATATGAAGGCCCCATGCTTGGTAAGATCTNCCAACATTTCCTTGTCATAAATGGAGTACAAACTCTCAGGTTGACTAAGCTTTCGTCTCTTGAATACAATGGGGTGTCCTCCCTGCATCAAAACTGCATCGATCCCTTCATCGGATGCGTCACACTCTAGTACAAATGGCAAGGTGAAGTCTGGTAGTGCCAACACTGGACAAGTGCCCATGACTTCCTTCATGTGATCAAAGGCTTCCTGTGATTTCTCTATCCATATGAAGGCCCCATGCTTGGTAAGATCTGTCAGTAGTGCTTCAAGCTGAGAAAAACCCTGGACGAACTGCCTGTAATACCTACACAGCCCGAAGAAGCTCCTCAATTCTGTCATGTTCTTGGGCGTCAGCCAATCCAGAATGGCCTTAATCTTCTCTTAGTGCACCTGTACCCCCTGTGCACTGATGATGTGGCCTAAGTAAAGCAGCTCTCATACTGAACTCGCACTTGGACTCTTTGGCATATAATGATTGTGCCTTCATGATGCTCAATACCTCATCTAGGTGTCTCATATGCTCTTACCATGACTGGCTATAGATAAAGATGTCATCGAAGAAAACCAAGACTAATTTCCTTAACTGATCCCTGAATATATGGTTCATGCAAGAATAGAATGTAGTAGGTGCATTGGTTATCCCAAATGGCATAAAAAAGAACTTGAAGTGTCCAAAATGACATCGAAATGTCGTCTTCTCTATGTCCTGCTCTCGAATGTTGATCTGATGATATCCAGAGCGTAGATCAATTTTTGAGAAGAAAACTTTCGCATGCGGTTCATCCATCAACCCGTCAATGTGTGGGATAGGGTATCAGTTCTTGATGGTTTTCTTGTTCAAGGCTCAGTAATCAATGCACATCCTCATGGTGCCATCCTTCTTTAGAACTAAGACAACTGAAGAAGCAAATGGGTTGTTGCTCGGTCTGATGTGTCCCATCACCAGCAATTCCTTTATTGCCTTCTCTATCTCATCCTTGAACCTCCTAGGATGATGAAAGGGGGGGGTGATCATAGGTTTGGCCCCCTCCTCCAACTCATTGGTGTGCTCAAACCCCCTGTCAGGTGGTCTCCCTAGTGGAATTGCCTCAAAGACCTGTTGATGTCATCCCAATAAATTCTTGATCTCTGTATGGTATTGTTGTCGACCTTATGAATCCTTCTGAGTAGTGATCAAGCATTCAACGGCATATGCCACCTCCCCATGTCTGAATATCCTCTCCATCCTCTTGGCTGAAACTGTCCTGGGTGCTCTTGTCGATAGACCTCTTAGAACAACCTTCTTCCCATCCTGATATCTGAATCCCATTTCCAAGGTTTGGTAGTTGGTAGTGATTTTTCCCAAGGTAATCATCCACTGAACTCCTAACACCACATTTGTGTCGAATAGGTCAACCACATAAAATGTGTCTCTCACTGTGTAGTTTCCTAACTTCATCTCTAAGTTTGGAACTCTGTCTAGACACGCCATTGTGTGGCCATCTACTATCGCAACATCAAACCCTTCAAACTCCTCTGTCTAAAGTGCCCGTCTCGATACTAGTGAAGCGTCGATGAAGTTGTGGGTTGCACCACCATTTATTGGGGTGATTTCTCATTACCCCTGAATAATCCCTCTGATACGAAGGGTATCATACCTAGGAACACCAGAAAGGGTCTCTATGACTTCTCCCTTTGTTGGTTTCCTCTTGTTAGCCTGCTCTAGCGGTTGTGGGACTACTGGAGGATGGGATCCTGCCGGTGTTGATGGTCTATGGGGAGGTTGGTCCTCTACTGGTGTTGACTCCTCCTATGAACTAATGGATCCACTGTCCTACTCCTCCTCCTCACTATCCA
>JASDQU010508774.1:0-13857 GCA_032191745.1 Picea mariana | reverse complement strand
GGCTGAATAAACTGACAATACTCGACTAGATCAACAGACAAAGGATCTTAGCCGGAATACAAATAAGCAACTGCAATTGAATTAAATAACAACACTCGGCTAGATCAAAAGACAAAAGGATCTTAGCCAGAATACAAATAAGCAACTAAAAGATAATACCCGGAATATGGGAGCACTGCGAAATCAATGAAGAATGATGGAAGACCTGGATGATCTTCCCGGTGACTAGGGTGTGTCTTTCAACACCGAAATCAGCCAACTGGTGTCTTCCTTGTGGAATACACTGAACTATCTCTCCTCAGATGCACCTCTTCTCCTCAATGACAAGTTATAATCTGCATAATGATGAATTAGGTCATTGACCCTTCCTTTATAGCTTTCCAAAACCCTAAATCATGTTGAAACCCTAATTCATTGTTGACTTCCAAAACCCTAAATCACTGTTGAAACCCTAATTCATTGTTGACTTCTATTTTTAGCTCATAATGGCTTAAAAGTGATTTTAACCCTTTTTAGCTCATTGTCACTTTCTGAATATAACACCTGTGACTGGAGTGACCTCTAGTAACCCTGTTTACCCCTCTTTGGCCCTAGCTATAGTCTAACAGGGCGGTTTAGACCATTAAGCCTCCTCTCTGGAGCTCCTATTTGGAAAGGGACATTACATTAACACCCTTATTCACACTTGTATAATGTACTCAGTGCCTTGATACCTACTTTGATTATCGATAGGTTTTTTGAGTTACTAAGAAGGGGGGTGAATCAATAATAGATATTTTTTATCCTTTTAACTACATTATGAAAGTGTTATTTATCTTTATGATCAATGTATCATTATCATAGAATAATTGCAGAGTAAATAAACAATGAACAAATGAGAAATCATACACATACACAGTACACTAGTATTTTTTTACGTGGAAACCCAATGTGGGAGAAAACCATGGAATGTTTTTTCTTATTTGTCTTTAAGAATTACATTCATTGGAAGCATCAACTTCCTTTGTTTTCCAGCTGCAACTGGAAGGAGGCTCTGGCCCCCTATTTTTAGGATGCAACCTGAGGGAAGCTCCAACTCCTCAATTATCTGGCTACAACCAGAAGGAGGCTACAACCCCCTATGTTCCCTGGCTACAACCACCTATCCTTTCCCTGTCCAACTGCCTTAAAATATAAGTTTCAAATGTAGAAATTGAATATGTCATAGTCACAACTTGTTCTATCAAATCTATCATTGTATACTCATCAACTAATATGATCTGATCACATATACCTCAAACACTATACCACAAGTTTGTACCTCAAACCATGTGCTAGAACCTCAATGTTATACAACCTCAATCTATACCAATAAATTCAACAACATACCTCAACCAAAATCCCTCATCAATTTCATCATCCAAATCTGATTTGTAACTCTATAACAGACCTGGTGTATATGATCACATACCTATAATGAATAAATATCTGAAAATAGTACACAATGTTCTTCAGTGTATTTTCTACAATTCCTCCAGATTTCACTACTTGGAACCTCCTAGAAAAGGAGTTATAACAAAAATGGCATACCTTGCTGAATTTTGGCTTATTCTAGAGAGAGAACTTGTAGAGCATGCCCCGCATGAAAAATTTTATTATAAATCATCATCAAAATACTTTATCCTCCCTTGAATTTCGCCCTTCTTTACTTCACCTTCCCTCTGAAATTTGCCTTAGATATCCTTTGGTTACCTCAGTCATTTGTACATATTCAATATGCTCAATAGATACTAATGGGAGACCCTTTCTCTCTTATTTATACTCTCCAAGTAGCTTCCTCTAGAAGTATCCACTTAACCAATTTGTCCACTTAACTACTTTTTCCACTTAGCCACTTTGTCCACTTAACCAACTTTGTCCACTTAGCCACTTTGTCCACTTAACCAATTTGTCCACTTAACAACTTTATCCACAAATAGTAAACTCTCCAATTCTAGTTGCAACTAATTTATTTCTAATTGTTTTCTTGTTGCAACCACTTAACCCATGACTAACCACTTTGAATAGTCAACATCTTCTAGGAACTTCTAGAGTAATTTGACTTCTTTGACCTTCTAGAGGCTTCTAGATAACTCATGAGGGTTCTCGAACTTCATATGGCCATAATTCTCTAATCGTGAGGACTTGTGTGACATTCCACATATCACCAAAAATGGAATGACATATAATATCCATCTAGAATAGTCTTACCTATAAATTCACTAATCTTCATGCCTTTATACATCAATCAAACTAAAGTCCCTTAATCATAATTTTGGGGCTACCAGAATTTACTATTGGACTTTATTTAAGGGTTGACATCAATGAAAACCAACCTAATTAATCAACAATCTCCCCCTTTGGAATTGATGGAAACACTTTGATGCAATACTAAACTCATATCACTCATTCTCTCCCTGTGACAATCGCTCCCCCTGGAACCATGCCTCTGTGCTCTCTCTCTAAGAATCTAACTCTCTATCTTGCATCTGATAAATCTCTCCCCCTTTGACATCAATGGCAAAGGTAACTTTCCATCCGGGGATACTTCCCCTAACTAAAATTTCCTTGGGGCTACTACCCATGAATGAACTCTTCCTGAAACTGCTCCCCCAACCTGAACTGTCCTCTTTATGGTGCTTCCTCATGTAAATCTAAGACATATAAGATAAGCATTCAAAAGAATTCATTTTGGAGTAGAAATCATTTTAAGTCTCTGGCGAAGATACTCAAAGGCTTCCCTTGGAAGCGGTTTTGTAAAGATATCTGCCACTTGTTCTTTTGTTCCCACATATTCAACTCTAATGTTATTCCCTACAACATGTTCCCATAGAAAGTGATACTTGATTGGAATGTGCTTCGTCTTGGAGTGCATCACCGGGTTCTTTGATATATTGATGGCTTGTATTATCACAATAGATTGGAATGGGTTCATCATACTCAACCTATATATCTGTCAAAGTTTGTTTCATCAATAGAACATGTGTACAACATGTTGTTGATGCAATATACTCTGTGTCAACTATAGATAATGATATTGATGATTGTTTCTTGCTTAGCCAGGATACCAAACACTCACCCAAGTAGAACTCTTCTCCACTGGTGCTTCATCACTCATCAATGCAACCTGCCCAATCTGCATATGTGTAGGCAATAAGTGATATATTCTTTCCTTTTGAATACCATAATCCAAACTCTTATGTTCCCTTGAGATATCTGAAAATCCTCTTCACTGCTAAGACATGTGATTCCTTTGGTTTTTCTTGAAATCGTTCCACTTGTCCAACTGCTTGCATTACATCTGGTCTGGATGTTGTCACATATAGTAAGCTTCCAATCATTGACCTGTATTACCTCTGGTCTCTAGACTTTGAATCATCATCTTTGCTCAACTTGCAACTGGTTTTCATAGGAGTGTTAACTGGTTTTCAATCTTCCATTTTGAACCTCTTTATCATTTCTCTGATATACTTAGTTTGATAAATAAAAATTCAATTCTTCATTCTTCTCTATTTGATCCAATTCTTCATTCATGGCCTTTTTCCAGAATTCATCCTTGCTATGTTGTATATGATTAGTCTTGGAATGGAAGGCTGATTTCTTTGCAAGATGAATGGCACTCTCACTATCACAATACAACCTACCATTCTCCTTCTTTCCCAATTACCCCATAAACGTCTATAACCAAATCATTTCTTTACTAGCCTCTGTAGTAGCAACATACTCTGCTTTTGTTGTTGAAAGTGCAACAACCTTTTGCAGTTTCAAAATCCAACTTATTGTTGTTCCACCTATAGTAAAAACATACCCTTTGGTGCTCCTCCTACTATCTTTATCACCTGCCATATTTGAATTAATATATCCATGTAAAATAGTTTCTAAACCTCCAAAACATAATGTATGAGTAGCAAAGCCTCTCAAATACCTGAGAATCCACTTTACTCCCTCCCAATGTTCTTTACCTGGATTGTTCATATACCTACTCACAACTCCCACTGCATGTGCAATATCTGGTCTTGTGCAAACCATCGCATACATCAAGATGCCAATTGTTGATGAATAAGGGACCTTGGACATGTATTCTATATCCTCCTATGTTTTGGGACATATTTCCTTAGTTAATTTGAAATGGTTAGCCAAAGGTGTACTAACTGGTTTTGTGTTCTTCATTCTAAACCTCTCAAACACCTTCTCTATGTACTCACCCTGAGACAATATCAATGTGCGATCTTCCCTATGTCTTGTTATTCTCATACCAAGGATCTTCTTTCCAACACCCAAATCCTTCATCGCAAATGAATTAGCTAATTTCTTTTGGAGCACATTTATATCCTACATATTAGACCATGAAACAAGCATATCATCTAAATACAATAGCCAGAAAATATAGCTTGCATTTTCTAGCCTTTTAAAATAAACGCAGTGATCAAAATGACAGCTACTATAACCTTGTTTTGTCATAAACCTGTCAAACTTCAAATGCCACTGCCTTGGAGCTTGCTTTAGGACATACAAGCTCTTCTTCAACCTGCATACCAAATTATCCTTCCCTTTGACCTCATACCCTTGTGGCTACTGCATATAAATCTCTTCCTTCAAATCCCCATGGAGAAAAGTTGTTTTTACATCTAAATGTTCAAGATGCAAATCTTCTACTGCCACAAGACTTAAAATAGTCCTAATTGAAGTCATTTTAACAACAGAAGAAAATATTTCATCAAAATATTTACCTTTCTTTTGTGCAAACCCCCTTACAACAAGTCTAGCCTTGTACCAATTTTTGCCTCCATCTTCTTCCTTCAATTTGTAAACCCATTTATTCTGTAATGCTCTTTTTTCTGCATGCAACTGAACCAAATCCCAAGTCTGGTTATTTACTAGGGAATCGATTTCCTCTTTCATTCCTTTCTCCCACTTATTTTTAGTATCTACCTGCATTTCCTCTTCATAACATTATGGTTCACCAGAATTAGTCAACAATAAATAATACAATGAAGGAGAGTATGCTTCAGGGGGTCTACTTAACCTGATAGATATTTTAACAACACTTGCAGGAGTTTGTGGTACCTGTTGATCCTATTGTTGTACATTTTGATCTTTTGGTTCCTTCGGTATTTATTTTTCAATGATCTCATCAAGCACTATGTATTCTGTTTTTTATTTTTCATGTTTCTTTCCCTGCAACCGATCTTTTTACATGACCTTCTCATTGAGTATGACATCTCTACTCCTAATGATTTTGTTATTTTCATAATCCCATAAGAGATAACCAAAATCATTAACATCGTATCCAATAAAGATACATTTCTTGGATTTTTCCTCAAGCTTTGTTCTATTTTCTTTATCAATATGGACAAATGCTTCACAACTGAAAGTCTTCAAAAAAGAATAGTTTACCTTTTTACCTATCCACGCCTCCTCTGGAATTATACCATCCAAAGAGCTTGAAGGTCCTTTGTTTATTAAGTAAACAACAATATCTACAAAATCTACACAGAAATGTAAGGGCAATCCAGTATGCAATCTCATACTCCTTGCACGCTCCATGATTGCCATGTTCATCCTTTTTGACACACCATTTTCTTGTGTTGTTCTTGGAACTATCTTCTCTCTAGGAATCCCATAGTATGAACAGTAATCATCAAACTCCTTGCTGCAATATTCACCGCCATTGTTTGATCTAAGACACTTCAACCTTTTTCATGTCTCATTCTCAACCAAATCTTTCCATTTCTTAAAAGTATCAAAAACATCATATTTTTGTCGAATGAAATAAACCCAAGTTTTTCTAGTTGCATCATCAATAAAAGTAACATAATAACGAGAGCCACCAAGAGATGATACCTGATTTGGTCCCCATACATATGTATGCACAAGCTCTAACCTTTCACTCTTCTTTTCTTTTCTGACTCTGAGAAATCTGACTCTCTTATGTTTTCCATAAACACAATGCTCACAGAAATCCAAATCAATTTGTTTAAGATCTGGCAAAAAAATTATTTTGTGAAGTATCTACATACCCTTCTCACTCATGTGTCCAAGCCTATGATGCCACAGTGTTGTATCCACTCCTGTAGAAGCTAAAGAGATAGAAGATTCAGTATTACCAGTACATAAATACAATGTACCTACTTTCTCTCCTTTTGTTATCACCAATGATCCTTTGGTGACCTTCCACACCTTATTTTTAAATATGGATATACAACCTTCACTTTCCAACTAACCTGTTGAAATTAGATTTTTCCTTAGATCTAGAATATGTATTACCTCTTTCAACAACCATTGGTTTCCATTGCTTTTTTTTATTTTTACCTTTCCCATTCCAAAAATTTTGCATGGTGCATCATCACCCAAATGAACCTGTCCAAAATCACCTTGAACATAATCTAGAAAATGTTTCCTATGGGGTGTGGCATGAAATGAAGCCCTTGAATATACTACCCAAGACTCAAAAATATTACCTATGGAAAGAATCAAAGCATCTTGTAACACATCACCTATTACATTTTCTTCTTGATTTTTCTCCCGTTGTCCATCTCTTTGTTTCTTTGGAGCTCTACAGTCTTTCTTCAGATGTCATTTTTTTCCACAATTCCAACACTCTATCTTTCTGAGTCTGGATTTGGATCTATCATTCCTATAATTCTCGTGGTTCCCTGAGCCCTTTCCTTTATATTTTTGCCTTTCCCTGTTCTCCATGTTTAACACATTACCTTATGTCTCACCTGTGCTTTTCCGTCGCATTTCCTCACTAAGGATAACACCAACAACATCATCAAATTTTAAAGTGTTTTAACTAGATACATAGTTACTTACAGCCATGACCAAGTCATTCCATCTTTTTGGCAATGGGAACAATATTAGAAGAGCCATGACCTCATCATCAAATTCCACTTTTACAGAACTAAGTTGATTAGTAACCGTATTAAATTCATTTAAATGATCTGCAACAAACCCATCTTCTGACATATTCATATTAAATAATCTCTTCATTAGAAATACCTTATTAGATGCCGAGGGTTTTTCATACAGTTTAGCCAATGCGTCCATCAGCTCCTTTGTTGTCTCTTCTTTCAAAATATTAAAATCCACTAATGCTGTCAGGCTCAGTCGTATCTTTCATAGAGCCTTCTATCAAAAATCTCCCAGTCTTCGTCCTTCATGGTCGTCGGCTTATTTGCTATTCCACCCAATGGTAGGAATAGATCCTTCTGATATAAATAATCTTCCATCTGCACCTTCCATAACTGGTAGTTTTGGCCATTAAATTTCTCGACCCTAAACTTTCTATCTTCCTCCATTGCTCCCACTCGAATCAGGAACCCTCTTTTCCTGTGAGTTACCTTTTGCTTTGATACCAGTTGTTAGAAAAACAGGATTGTGGAGCAATAAAATAAAACAAATGTGGAAATAAAACACATAAGATACACATTACAATAGAGACACAGATATACNAGAGCCTTCTATCAAAAATCTCCCAGTCTTCGTCCTTCATGGTCGTCGGCTTATTTGCTATTCCACCCAATGGTAGGAATAGATCCTTCTGATATAAATAATCTTCCATCTGCATCTTCCATAACTGGTAGTTTTGGCCATTAAATTTCTCGACCCTAAACTTTCTATCTTCCTCCATTGCTCCCACTCGAATCAGGAACCCTCTTTTCCTGTGAGTTACCTTTTGCTTTGATACCAGTTGTTAGAAAAACAGGATTATGGAGCAATAAAATAAAACAAATGTGGAAATAAAACACATAAGATACACATTACAATAGAGACACAGATATACGTGGTTCACCCATTGTGGGCTACGTCCACCAGAGAAATTTCCAGGTCCTTCCTTTATTATTATCCAACAAATCAAGGGATACAACCTACAACACACCCGTTGTAACTTCCTCTTCCTTCTCTCACAGTCTCCTCACTCAGAATACAATATTTGCAATGATCCATAGCTACAATACATTTCCCTCATAAAAGAGGGTTTCCTTCTAGGGCAAAAAACCCTAACATAAATTCTACCGTCAGATCTACGATCTTATAATGAACGGTCCAGATTTACTATGAAATTACAATATACATTTACAAGGAAATTTTTCCTTCGAGGGCTCTGCCCCTCAAACCCCTGTTGGGGTGCTACTTTTCCCAGACCCCCCATCTGGCAGAATGGACCCCGCAAGGTGGGGTAACCCCCCCTGCACTCCCCCGCGTGGATGAGTGTACATTCTTCTGGGGTGTAAAGTCTCCATGGGGTATAAACACGGATGAAAACAAAGACCTATGAATCAAGAATATAATCAGTCTCCACAACCAACAATACTAATGGGAGACCCTTTCTCTCTTATTTATGCTCTCCAAGTAACTTCCTCAAGAAGTATCCACTTTACCACTTTGTCCACTTAACCACTTTGTGCACTTAGCCACTTTGTCCACTTAACCAACTTTGTCCACTTAGCCACTTTGTCCACTTTACCACTTTGTCCACTTAACCAACTTTGTCCACTTAGCCACTTTTTCCACTTACCCACTTTGTCCACTTAACCAACTTTGTCCACTTAGCCACTTTGTCCACTTAGCCACTTTATCCACAAATAGTAAACTCTCCAATTCTAGTTACAACTAATTTATTTTTAATTGTTTTCTTCTTGCAACCACTTAACCCATGACTAACTACTTTGATAGTCAACTTCTTCTAGGGGCTTCTAGAATAATTTGACTTCTTTGACCTTCTAGAGGCTTCTAGATAACTCATGAGGGTTCTCGAACTTCATATGGCCATAATTCTCTAACCGTGAGGAGTTATGTGACGTTTCACATATCATCGAAAATGGAATGACATATACTATCCATCTAGAATAGTCTTACCTATAAATTTACTGATCTTCATGCCTTTATACATCAATCAAATTGAAGTCCCTTAATTATACTGTTGGGGCTACCGGAATTTTCTAGCAGAATTTATTTAAGGGTTGACATCAATGAAAACCAACCTAATTAATCAACAATCTCCCATGTTGGCATTGATGGAAAAACTCTGATGCAATATTGAAGTCATATAACTCATGCTCTCCCTGTGACCATCGCTCCCGCTATAACCATGCCTCTGTGCTCTCTCTCCAAGAATCTAACTCTCTATCCTACATCTGATAAATCTCTCCCCCTTTGACATCAATGGCAAAGGTAAATTTCCATTTGGGGTTTCTTCCCCTATCTAAACTGTCCTTGGGGCTACTCCCTGAACTGAACTCTTCCTGAAATTGTTCCCCCAACCTGAAATGTCCTCTTTATGGTGCCTCCTCGTGTAAATCTAAGACATATAAGATAAGCATTCAAAATAATTCATTTTGGAGTAGAAATTACTTCGAGTCTCTAGCAAAGATACTCAAAAGCTTCCCTTAGAAGCGGTTTTGTAAAGATATATGCCACTTATTCTTTTGTTCCCACATATTCAACAATGTTCTTCTCCACAACCTGTTCTCGTAGAAAGTGATACTTGATTGTAATGTGCTTTGTCTTGGAGTGCATCATCGGGTTCTTTGAGATACTAATGGTGCTTGTATTATCACAATATATTGGAATGGGCTCATCATACTCAACCTGTATATCTGTCAAAGTTTGTTTCATCCATAGAACCTGTGTACAACATGTTGTTGTTGCAATATACTCTGCTTCGGCTTTGTATATTGATATTGATGATTATTTCTTTCTTATTCAAGATACCAAACACTCACCCAAGTAGAACACTGCTCCACTGGTGCTTCATCGGTCATCAATGCAACCTACCCAATCTGCATCTTTTTAAGCAGTAAGTGATAGATCATTTCCTTTTGGATACCATAATACAAACTCTTTTGTGCCCTTGAGATATCTGAAAATCCTCTTCATTGCTAAGACATGTGATTCCTTTGGTGTTGCTTGAAATCGTGGCACCTGTCCAGTTGTCTGCATTACATCTGGTATGGATGTTGTCACATGTAGTAAGTTGTCAATCATTGACCTATACTAACTATGGTCTATAGACTTTGAATCATCATCTTTGCTCAACTTGCAACTAGTTTGCATAGGAGTGTTATTTGGTTTTGAATCTTTCATTCCGAACCTCTTTAGCATTTCTCTGATATACTTAGTTTGAGAAATAAAAATTCCTTGGTTTCTTTGACATATCTGAAGACCCAGAAAGAAGGATAGTTCTCCAAGTAATGACATTTCAAAATCATTCTACATATCCTTTGCAATTTTCTAGCTTAACATGTCATCATCATTTCCAAAAATAATATCATCAACATAAACTTCAATTAATAAAATACTATCTTGAGTTACCTTGATGTAGAGGTTGTTGTCTGCACTTATTTTTCTAAAGCATGCATGTTGTATATATTTATCCAGTCTAGAGTACCATGCTCTAGGAGCCTATTTTATACAATAAAAGACCTTCTTCAATCTGCACACATAATATGCGTTCTCTAACAACTGAAATCCTTTTGGTTATTCAATGTAGACTTCTTCTTCAAGTTCCCCATTCAGAAAGGTTGATTTCACGTCCATATCATACACTTTAATATTCTTGGAGCATGCTTAAGCTAAGATCAATCGGATTGCTTCCATTCTGGAAACTAGGGAAAACATCTCTTCAAAGTCAATCCCTTCAACATGTGTGTATCCTTTACATACCAATCTAGATTTGTTCATTGTAACCTATCCATATTCATTCAATTTATTTTTGAAAACCCACTTTGTGCCAATCACATTCTTGTAGCTTGGTCTTGGAACCAATTCCCAAGTGTCATTCTTCTCTATTTGATTGAATTCTTCATTCATGGCCTTTCCAAAATTCATCCTTGTTGGCCTGTTCAAAAAAATTTAGTTCAATCGTAGATAAGATTGCTAGGTACAGTTGTTCTGGTGAACAAATTCTTCTTCTAGTCTCAACTTCTGCATCCTTGTTTCCGATAATTTGATCTGAAGGATGATTCTTCTGTACTCGTTTGCTAGGTGTCTTTGGAGGAACTTTTTGAACTTGCTCTTCTACTTTTGTCTAATCTTATTCATCTTCCCCTTCTACTTATTCTTCATCATTTACTTCTTCTTCATAAACAGGTTCCACTAATTCCTTTTCTTCTTCCTTTAATTTTCGTCCACCTGTTTCATCAACTGTTACATTGATGCTTTCCACAACTTTGTTCAACCTCACATTGTAACACTTGTATTCTTTCCTTGTACTTGAGTAACCAAAAAGTACTCATGTGTCCACATGAGAGTCAAAATTTCCCATTCTTCCATCTTCTCTTTTGATGTAGCATTTGCTTCCAAACACTCTGAAGTGCTTCACATTTGTTGGTCTTCCTTTCCACAGCTCGCAGGGGGTTTTTCACTGTTGTTTCTGAGCATTACTCTGTTTTGAATGTGAATTGTTGTATGCACTGCATGTGTCAAAAAAACATCTGTCAATTTAGAATCCATTAACATTGTTCAAGCCATTTCTTGTACTGTCATTTTATTTCTTTCAACAACTCCATTATTTTGAGGTGTCCTAGCAACGACGAATTGCCTTTTTATTCCATGCTTGTTGTAGAAATCCATAAATTCCTTTGAAGTAAACTCTCCTCCATTATCAAATCTCAAACATTTGATTTTTGAATCCATTTCATTTTCAACCATTTCCTTGTAAACCTTTAAGTTTTCAAATTTTTCTGACTTATTCTTGAGAAAGAAAACTGCAATCATTCTTGTATAATCATCAACTAATAACATAAAGTATTTCTCACCTTTTAAATCCTTTATTCTAGTTGGTCCAACTAGATCAGTATGCACAATTTCCAGTGGTCTTGTCGTTGAATATTCCTTTGATTTGAACCCAGACTTTGTTTGCTTTCCTCGTTGACAATGCTTGCATAATGTGTTGGTTGGTTTCATGATCTGGGGCATTTCTGTGATTGCTTCATTTTTGTTGACTTTGACAAGGTTATTGAAGTTTATGTGACTCATTCTTCTGTTCGATAACCAACCTTCATCTTCCTTTCCTAGAAAACACTTTTCATTTCCAATTTCACTCAATACATATATGTTGCTTGAAGTTCTTGCAATTGTTGCAATCAATTTTCCTGTACCTTCTTTTCTTATCTCGCACTTCTATGAATTGAATGTAAGTTTATGACCTTGGTCACACATTTGACTTACACTTTGAAGATTATGTTTCATATCTTCCACTAGTAGAACATTTTATGCCTTGGTATTCTTGTTTCCAATTCTGACTGTGCATTTTCCAATGATTCTAGTTGAGTCATCATTTCCAAAAGAGACTGACCCATCTCTTTCCTTTATTAATGTAAGAAACATTTCTTCATCACCTGTCATGTGTTTTGAAAATYCATTGTCAACATACCAACCACGTTTCTTATGCTTAGCTTGTAGAGAGAGTGTTCATTCTTCATTGTTATACTGATTCTAATTTCTTATCCATGTTCTCTTCTAAGGTTCATGTCTGTGACTGTTGTTATTCYGTTGTGATTCTCTAGGAGGGACTGTCATTCTACACTCTTTGTCCATGTGTCCAAAGTTGTTGCACTTGTAGAATTCCACTCCAGTTCTCAATGATTCAAACCTATTGTAGCTTATTCTCTGTGTTTCACTAGGCCTTCTTGGATAACCATTTTGTGTATGACTTTCAAAGTTGTTTATGTTCCTGCTATTAGCTCTGCAATTTACAAATTTATGTCCAAAATTATTGCATGCATAACATAAACCAAAAAAGATAGTTTGATATCTAGGAGTTGAATATCTTCTGAAAGGAGTTACTCTTATGAATACTTCTTATTCCTGAGGCATGTTTGTTTTTTACTGTCCTTGATTCTGAAATATGAATCTTCTCAGTGGAGTGTCCCTGTGATCTTCCTTGTATAACTTTCTATCCCCTTTGATTGTTTCTGCATAGATTTTTGGATATGTTTCTTGATCTATCATTTTGGAGCTTGATACCTTTTCTATCTGATTGTATCCAAGTCTAGACTTGTCATGATTAGGCCTTTGACTGTTGATAATGTCATTCAAAACTTTTGAGTTGTTTTGCATATTTTTCTTTTGAAGACCCTTTCTCAATGTGATAATCTCTACTTCCAAATTTATAATGATCATGTCTCTTCTTCTAACTATTCTTTGAGTACTTCTTCAATTCTTTTATCTTCTTCTATTTGGTAGTGATGTTGACAGGATCATCCAGAAGTTTTCCAAGGATATGCAGGATGAGTTCGAAATGTCATTACTTGGAGAATTATATTTCTTTTTGGGTCTTCAGATATGTCAAAGAAACCAATGAATTTGTATCTCTCAGACCAAGTATATCAAAGAAATGTTAAAGAGGTTTGTAATGGAAGATTGAAAAATAGTTATAACTCTTATACAAACCAGTTTCAAGATAAGTAAATTTGATGATTCAAAAGCTATAGACAGAGGTAGTACAAGTCAATTATTGGAAATTTACTTTATGTGACATATTCTAGACCAGATGTGATGCAGGTTGTTGGACATGTAGCATAATTTCAAGCAGCACCAAAGGAATCACATGTTTTGGCAGTTAAGAGGATATTTAGATATCTCAAGGGTACATAAGAGTTTGTATTATGGTATCCAAAAGAAAATGATCTATCACTTATTTCCTACACAGATGCAGATTGGGCAGGTTGCATTGATGATTGAAGAAGTACGAGTGGAGAAACTGTCAGGCTGCTAAATTGAAGCTTTTAAGTGTCCTGAATCACTAAATTGTCAAACCAGGGTTGGTAAACTTCGAGCTGATACACAGTATGTGAAGGCAAGCGTCTAGTCTTTATTTGAATGCTATCCTAA
>JASDQU010508773.1:0-40862 GCA_032191745.1 Picea mariana | reverse complement strand
TGATTGAAATCATAGCCATTTATTTTGTGTGACTACTAAGAATATTCCAGCCATATTTAATCATGTCCATAGAAAACTTATTAAGCACTAAACCCCTATTAAATCTGCCCATTGTCAATAGGTATAAGCCTTTCGGCGTAAAGACCTAGTATTTTCTAAATATCTCCAACTCACTTATTATACGATTAGTACATCTGCTAATGAAAAGCTTAGTGGGTCAGCCAGCCATCAAATATGAAACAGGTGGACAGCTGAGACGCACAAACAGCTGAGGAGGAAGTTGAAGTATTGCTCGTTAATAATCCAAACGCGGAAATTATATGGTGCTACAGTAATTTCTTAATATGATTAGGTAAATGTTAAAAAGTAAACAGGTTAACAGATGCATTCAAAAATACAAGGAAGTTGTGAAGAGTAAATCACATTCATTGATTTGGGAGGATGACTAAGAATATGTCAGCATCTTCAATTGTTAACCATCAGATTAAAATTTTAGATTAAAAGATCATTAATCGTACCTATTACCAATAAATATACACCTTTCAACATAAATATCAATGATTTCTGATTTCTTCATCATTACTATTCAAAACACTACCTTCTTGCATATTATGTCCCACATATTTGATGAATTTATCCACTTTTTGAAGGCCATTGTCGCTCAGGAAATTCGAATTCGATATTTATGGGAATGCCTTGGTAGTGTTCTATTTTAAGATCACCGCCGGGTTGATGAAGGAGTTGGACTGGTCAAAGGTGTGAAGAGTATAATAGACCAACCAGACCTATATTTACCATCTTAATTGTAGGGCCTGAGCATGTTTTCTTGGAGAGAGCCTAAGCATGTTTTCTCGGAGGTGCAAGTCGAACAAAACCATAGAAGTGAATTCGAGGACCGGGGCTGTGTGAGCTGATTCATGTCACCAAAGGGCGTAATGGATCCACCGAGTAGCTTGTGATTCTGTCTGTTCAACCACAAGACCAAATCTCCAGCTTCCTTTTTTTTTTTTTTTAATGTATACGCTACAGTAAAAATCCATTCACATATCGAGTCTATAGAAAAAGAGATGCGACTGGTCGATCGTCGCTAGAAAATTTAATTTCAGACGTCATAATGACTCCAATTGGCATTGGCACAGAAGTTGGAGGTATTATAATTAGAAATAATGATTAGTTAATAATGGAGAAAACCTAATAATGTTTCGAGCCGTCTAATAGTTTCAACCGTTCAAACTGTTTCTCCTCTTATATAATGTACTTTTTAATTGATTTAATAAATTGCTCAGCATTGTTTTTTCTTCCAGGTGCTACCTTGCCTAAGAGAAGCCGGTTCTATTTCATTTCTTCCCATTTCAAGTTGGTATCAGAGCTGAGGCAGAAGAGATCGCTTCTCTGGTGGGCTCATTTTCCCTGGACCGTTCTTTTCTAAGTGAGCGTCGCTACACTTAGTCGTTTTCACAGGTGTTCTGTGAAAGTATGCTGAGGAGGATCGTTGAGGAGGATTGCTGCTGAGGTGGATTCGAGCTTGGTCTCCACTTGATCGTTGCTGAGAAGGATCGCTGGCAATTAAAACCTGAGTGGTGGAATTGCTTTGTCATCAGGAGATGCCTGCGTTTGCTTCTCTTAAAACCTGCGTGTAAGAAGACTGCGTTTTCCAGAATACGTGCGCTTATCTGTTGGAGAGTGTGTCCAGATTTGTTGTTGGGGGACTATTTCCCACCACACGACTCGACCACCACTCACTGGTTTCCTCAAGAATGGGCAGGAATCGATCCGTGACTGCCTCCATGACTCGTAGAACAAAATTACCGATACGATTTCCAAGAGTTCCCATCGGAATTGAAGATACCCGTCAGTATAATATCTTGTCGTAAACATATTTATTTACTTAGCAGGAATCGATCCGTGACTGCCTCCATGACTCGTAGAACAAAATTACCGATACGACTTCCAAGAGTTCCCATCGGAATTGAAGATACCCGTCAGTATAATATATTGTCGTAAACATATTAATTTACTGTATAATATTTGCTGTCAAAGATCTTCTTACCTCGATATGCTTATACTTATTGACAATGTGCATAATTAATAATCTTTTAATTTAAAAACTTAATTTGATGGCTAGCAATAAAAGATGTTAGTATATTCTTGGTTGTCGTTTCAAATTAATGGATAAGATTTATTGTTCATAACCATGAATGCATAACCTGTTTACTTTTTCACATTTACTTAATCATATTAAGAAATTACTGTAAGGCCATATGATTGCCACGTTTAGATGATTAACAAGAAATAATAATATCTGTGGAAGTTTTATTGTCAAGTTTACATGATTAAACCACAGATTGAAGTGTTGGAAGTTTATTGTCAGGTTTATATGATTAAACCACAGATTGAAGTGTTGGAATGTGAACCATAGAGTGTGAATGGCATTCATTTTTTTTTTATGGAGTGGGGTTTTAAAGCAGGTAGGCGTTCACTAGCAGAATTTTTGGCTGTGCTAGTGGGAAAGGAAATTTCCAATTGAGTTAATTTACGGTGAAATCGAGTGAGAAATTCCTAGGATTGTTGTTCTGAGCTATCTTGTTGTGAGTTTGGTGCATGAAGGAGTTTGCAAGTATGGTGAATCCACTTGTTGAAACTTATCTCAATGAAGCCAATAAATTGGATGGCTTGAATTTCTTCAATTGGAAATTCAAAATGCAATTCAAAATGCAAACCTTGATGGAAGGTTATTGTGTATGAACGATCGAGAAAGGAGATGAAACACGACCAATCGTGATTGCAGGTGCGACAACAAAAACAATCCAATATTGGGATAAGAGGGAGAACAAAACCAAGGTATTATTACGAATGTCCTTGAAAGATAATATAATTCCTCACATTAGAGATCCTAAGACTTCTAGTCAAACCTATAAAGTACTTAAAGAGTTGTATGAGACTAATAATACAAATCATATTCTTTTTCTGAAAAGTAAATTTCTAAGTATTAAAATGGATATAAATGAGGAGTTAGTACTTTTTTGGGGATAATTAAAGACATGGAAGATAAATTGGGAGATATAGGAGAAAAAGTGTCAAACAGTGATCTTGTCACAATTTCCCTAAATGGAATGCTAAAGAATTATCAAATATTTATAACGGGCCTTGCAACGAGAGAGAAAGCTCCTACCTTTGAGGAATTGACAGCTATATTGCTGCAAGAAGAAGATAGGCGCACAAATTTGAAGCCGAATTTGAAGTCTCAGAATTCAAACTTAGCATTATGGACAAAGAGGTGATTCCCTAAAGGGAAACCATGAGAAGAAGGTAGAGGAAGAAGTTTATTTAAGAGGAAGTCATTTTTAAATCCAAATCAAGGTATGCCATCTAATAGAAATGAGCCTAAGTGCTTCTATCGTGGTAGGACAGAGCATCTTTCAAAAGAATGTTATAAGAAGAAAAATGACGAGGCTAGGCATAAAAATAGAAAACATTCAGGACATTTTGCAGGAGAAAACCCGAATTTTGATTCAAAAGATATCAAATTGCTTGTGTCTAACATTGCACTGTCTGCTAAAACTGATGATGTTGATGCATGGTTTGTTGATTCTAGAGCTACAATTCACATGACATATAATAATAATTGGTATATAAACTTTAAAGAAACACATAATGGTGCCCATATTTATCTTGGAGATGATCACTCTTAACAAACTAAGGGATATGGATATATTCCAGTAACACTTCTGAATGTTACTATCAGACACATTTACAATTTCGTTTATGTCCCTGGGATAAAGAAAAATTTGATTTATGTGTCCACAATTACTAATCAGAATTTGAAGGTTGAATTGTTCTAGACACATTGTATAGTGAAGGACTTGCAGGATCATTACAAAATTGTTGCCTCGAGATTCAGAGTTGGAGTTCTGTACAAACTTGATGTCATGAACAAGAATCATCAAACATTGACTTCTGCAACTATGCCTACAAAAAATCTTTGGCACCAAACCCCTAGGTCATGGTATGAGAAGATAGATTCCTTCTTTCTTCAGCGGGGTTTTATGAGGCGCAAAAGTGATCCAAATATGTATACAAGTTTGATAAAAAGGGACATGTTGTATTGATTTCCTAATATGTTGATGATTTAATTATTACAAGAAATTCAAAAAAAATGATTAGTGGAATTAAGAAGCAGATGTCATAGGTATTTGAAATGAAAGATCCTAGTGAGTTATATTACTGCCCAGGTCTTGAAGTTTGGAGAAATGTTTGTCAAACCTTTGTGTCTCAGTGTAAATATGTTAGAGAAGTACTTAAGAAGTTTAAAATGAATTAGTGTAAAGTTTCTTATGTTGCAATACAGCAGAACATGAAACATTACTATGATGATGGTTTGAAGGAGGTAAATGATATGATGTATTGACATGTGGTGGGAAGCTTGAACTATCTCACTACAACCAGACCTGACATAGCATACTTTTTTAGTGTGCTAATTCATTTTATGGATAAACATCTATTGGAATGCAGCGAAAGGGATACTCAGGTATCTCAAAGGCACAATTGATAATGGTGTTAAATATACCGATTCATTCGATGTTGAGATGTCAGGTTACTCAGATTCAGACTGGGATGGAAATTCGGATGATCAGAGATCTACTACAAGTTGTTCCTTTGGAATTGGTCCCGGGATTGTTTCATGGAGCAGTAAGAGGAAACCTATTGTATCTTTGTCATCCTTTGAGGTAGAATATAAAGCATTGTGTGCAGCAACTTGTGAATTTTTTTGGTTCATAATACTACTTCAAGATGTTGGAGAAGAACAAAAGAAAGCTACGATAATTAAATGTAATAACCAAAGCTCAATGAAGTTGGAAAATAATCTAGTTTATCATTCAAGGACAAAGCATGTTGATACTCCATTCCATTTTGTTCGAGAAAAGATGTAGTCTAGTGGCATTGCTTTAATGTATTGTAATACTAGTGAAAATGCTACTGCTATTTTCACTAAGCCTCTTGGGAAGATAAAATTTGAATTGTTTAGGGAGATGTTAGGTGTGGATGTCAATCATTTATCCATTAAAGGGGAGACTTAGAAATAATGATTAGTTAATAATGGAGAAAAAATAATAATGGTTCCAACCGTCTAATGGTTTCAACTGTCCAAACTGTTTTTCCTCCTATATAATGTACTCTTTAATTGATTTAATAAAATACTTAGCATCGTTTTGACTTGATTGCCTCTAGGTGATACCTTTCCTGAGAGAAGTCGATTTTGTTTCATTTCTTCTTATTTCAAGTATTATATGTTTTTTCCTTGATTTTAGAAAAGTTCAAGTGGATTATTTTGTTGTATAAATATTAAAAGTGAGCATGTCTATAAGAAATATATTCACTAATGTCTGTTGGTTAACTTTTCACTACCAAGTATATGAATGTTATGTGCATCTGTGTTCAAGAGAGAAGGAAATTATTATTTTTATTTTATTTATAATGTCAAAAGGAATCAGAATAAAATAATAAATATGATAATGCATTAGATAATCAATGTTCAAATTGTTTAGGGAAGTGGCAAAGAAAGCGCAAAAGCATCAATAAATGTGATAGCCAAATCTTGTATGGGCATGAAAAAATTGACAAGAAAAGAAGATAATCTCACTAGCTGTCAATTAGAGTTCAAAATAGTTTTTGGAAAGTTTTGGAGTTTAAAAGAGTTTTTGTAAAGTTTTCTTAGTGCTAAAACCAATAAGAAAATGTCTAAAAGGAAAATGGAGCAAAGGAAAATGGAGCAAGGGATGTAAAAATTATATCGATGAAAACAAATTATTGTATAAATAGCATATGAAGAATATGAAGGGAAGTCTCAATAAGTGTAGAGTCAAAGTCATAAGTATTCTAGGCAGTTGAGTTTTCAAGTCGAAAATAGTTGGAAAAAAAATTGAAAAATTATTGTTGTAGATTGAGTTGGTGGATGTTGTCATGAGTAATGTAAAATATGAGTTAAAAGTGGATTCTACATAATGGATGGGTTAAAAGTGATTCTTCAAAATTAGGTGATCCTCTCCAACTAATGTAATTTAAGTCAATACTTAGTAGACAAATACCAACAAATTTTTTTATTAAGTTTTACTAATGGTGGATTCTAGAACCATAGAGCCTTGTCTTAGTCGAGTCGACTCATGATCACAAATAAGAGTCTTAGGATTTATTCATAGTTGTCCTTAATGTATATCTAAAGTTGCAGGCTCTAGTATAGTGCCGTGACCTTGAATGAATCTGTGACTAAGAATAGTAGAGAAGCAAAATACAAACATGGAGTAGGATCCAATGAGAGAATTTATGATCAACCAAGAAAGAACAGAGATTTAATCCAAATAGAAGTTTGACTAAGTAGTGCACATTCATATATTGGATCTCTTTTGTTGCAGTTGATTGAACAAGGCACTCGATTGGATAATGATTGAGAATTTTTCAACAGTTGATTTGATAGCTTGTAGAGGGTATTGATGACATGATAGAAAAGCATGATTTCAAAAAAGATACATTAGATAATATACACACACACAAAGAGCTTAAAAGACAAGATGATGAAACTTGAACCAACTGAGCCCCCTCGTGTAAGAGTTGCAGAACAATTTGCTAGGTTTCCACCATGAAAGTAGACGAATGGTAGGATTGGATGATGTGGAAAACCCTTGTCAATCCCATAAAAATAACCCCCAGGAGCGACAAATCATTGGAGGGCATGAGCAGTCTAATTTTGGAAATGACCAACTAGAAATGGAAGTATAGGCAACCCTGACAATTCATGAATGATCTTAATGAATGATTACTTGGAGAAACTACAACTGCTACAACCATATCTCCAATGTATAAATATTCTTGAATAAGGAATCAAGACTTGGTTGGTTAAACTTCTCCAAATGATCACTTCTCTTGAGTACATGTGTGTGATTTTATTTCCTTAATGTAGACTCTTATTGAATGCTTGTGTAATCTGGAAGATTAAAACAACATGTTATTCCTCATATCTCTTATAAACCCAAATATAATCACCCAATAAGCACTAATAATATGGGAACAATATACCTACTAGCTCCTATGACCCTTAATACAATCACCCTCTAACACAATTATCCCTAACACACTAAGTCCTTAATACATGATAAACCCTAGCACACTAATCCGTTAACCCATTATGACCATAAACGAATTAATCCCTTAATAAAAACCTCATGGCCCACTAATACAAGCAAAATGATAAGAACATTCACCCCCATTATTAATACCAACTAGAGTTGATCATGGTTGACAACCATTGACCATCAATGCCCAACTTGACTATATAGACAATATTGAATACATTAACTAACTAATCCCTAGTCCCTATACCATAATATAATAACCTTATTAATCATAGTTCAATCATAATCCCCCAAACCTCCTAACTGACTAATCCCATCAACTACTAACACCTTGATCAACTAGCACCTTAGTAACTTACCCACTAATCTAAATTAACCACATAACCTCATAATCGTTGAACCCAAAACACTGTTATCTCATTTTTAATGCCCCTGGGCCCCTATTTTAAGTCCCAAATAAGCATCCATTTTTTAGTTTATTTGTTTTAATGGTAGGTCAAATAGAACCTTTCATTGTACCCTTTAATTATAATTCTATCCTTTGTCTCCTATATATATACCAATGAGACCTAGTCTTAGGATCATTATATTATGTCTTGTGAACTAAATATATTATAAAAGGAGGTCCCCCCCTCAAAATGGATTGTATTCATTGACTTTTTATCATTTTCAAGGCACTTGGTTTACAACATTTGGTATCATAACAACAATCATAGGGTTTTTCTTCTTCAAGTGAGTCATCTTGTCATTTTCTCTATAAAAAAAATTGTGGGACACTTCAGACAACGAAATATGGTGGTTACTTAGGAGACATATCAATATAGTATATCTGGTAAAAATTCTAAGTTCTGTTTCATTATACTTTGAGAGTCATCCTAGAATTTTCACTATATGCCTTTTTCTGGTAAGTTATAGATAGTAGAATTTTGTGGAGACTGAGGATAAATGTCATAGTATAGGTGGTCAAAATTTCAAGTTTTATTTCACTATATTTTTGGATATATAGTCCATGGAAGAAAAGGTTTGTGACTAATTTTAAAATCAATTATGTTGGAATTTTTGTTGTAGTTTTTCTTGTGAAGTTTTAGACTCTAAAATTTCCAGAATACTGAGTTGACACGGTGAATTACATGTGAAAAATAGTTCAGATTTTGACTCATTATATTTTATGATATATTTCTTGTTGAAGTTAGGTTTTTTTCAAAATTTAATATATCATGATTTTAAGACCTTTTTTTTTGTTAGAAAGATTATTTAAACAAATAAATAGAGATGTATTTTGGTGTCTTTAATGTGTTAAGCGAGTAAAATTGTGGTTGAGGAAGAATACATGTAGAAAATACACATGGTTTCACCTGGTTGGAAACCCATGTAACTCTTATTGGTAACCCTTCAAGTAGTACCACATTATATGATGCAGGAGCATCACTCCACCTTAGAACGTGCCAACTGATTAACACGAGTGGTGCACATTCAAGGAAGGGAGAGGAACTGCCCTCTCATTTTTCCTTTGAAAAAATCAAACGTGATCAAGGAAATTAATCCTGACAGGTTGGAAATGCCAAGTTGTGCCTTCGCACAAGCTGGAGATAAGGTCGTCAATAAGTGGTTCATGGTAGGAGGGATCTGCATCCGATTCAGATCACATTACCATTATTGTAATCTACCCATTATACAGGTATTTTGAATGGTGATTAGACACCACTCGATTAGTTGGAGGGAAGCTCGTCGAGCCCCTCTTGTATAAACTCTTGTATTGTTATGAGTAGAGTATGGAGAGAAAGGACGATATAGATGCATAAGAAAATTGAGATCCAAGACTTAGTCATAGTCCAGACTCATATATTGTAATGGACATTCCACCATTAATAGAAAGTAGTAGCTTTTCCTCTTTAACAACTTCTATGTAATGAAATTTTTGTTATGAAAGCTATTCGTATGCATTTGAGCTGTAGATGTATGTTAGAAATCGTCTGCATGGATAGAGATATAATTTTCTACATGCAAGTATGTTGGATTAAGTATGGTTCTCAAGGCTAATTGCAAAGAGGGCATGACAGAGGGAGGAAAATTTGTGAGCCGACGTAAGGAGTGCATATCTAAACTTAGTGGAGTCAGAAGAGAAGCTTCTAGGAGGGAACACCAGGATAATGCATAGACTCAGAGGGAAATTTCAAGGTGGTTGGGTACCTTGGAAAGAAAGAATGTGTGGGAGGAAGCAAAATAGAGAGTTACTGAACACTCTGAAACACTTTTCCAAGAGGGCATAGAGCAAGTACGAGAGTGTAAAAGAGAAAAAAAGTCCGAGGTATTGAAATTGTTAAGAGAAACCCATGGTTGTTGAACACTCTGAGGAAGGAAGGCTTTGCAAGAGTGCATCAACAAAGGAAAGGAGATGCCTTAATAATTTTTGAAGGGCTCAGGGAGAAGCCATCAAAAATCTTAGTTGAGCACAAGGAGTGCGCTAAGGAGACTGTAAGTTCTTCTTACAAGCTCAAGAGGAAGAGAACCAAACTTCTAGGAGGGAACGAGAAATTTCATTGAAGGACACAGAGGAACTGGGAAACTTGAAGGTTTTCAAGCCAAGAAAAGTCGCAGAAGAAAGTGCACAGAACTCTGCAAGGAGTGCAGAAGAAGATTGAGAACAATCTAAGTCTTGAGAATAAATTGCGCTAAGTGTGCAAGAAGGCTGAGGACTTGTCAAAGTCTCAAAGGGCTTGAAACCTTCCATCAGTGGGACGAGAGAGGTGGCAGAAGAACGGGAGATCCGAGAGTTGGAGCTCTGGAAGGTTTTCTAAGAGAAATAAAAGATCTTAGCAAAGTCGTGAAGAGCGGTTTCAATCAAGATGGTTGGATCTGGAGGGGATGCATGGAAGCCATCGACATATTTTAGAGGAATAGTACTCTGGGGAGACATCCAAGGAATATATAGAGAGAATCCCAAAGGTTGGAGTCTGGAGTAGATCGTAGTCATCGATCAGAAGGAGGAATGAGGATTGTTGATCCTCAAACGTTGAAGTTTGTCGATTGAGAATTGGAGAATGAAAGAGTTGGTTTTCATGGAAAGAGTCAAAGCCCTAATCCCAAAGAGTTTTGTGTAATTGAGCCTAGGGATACATCCCAATGTCAAGTGATAGAAAGGGCCTGGCACGGAGAGCCAAGTGTCACTGTCAACTTTGTTAAAAGGGGTTAAGTGGACCTACACTTCGGAGGAAAAAGGACCTATGATAGAGTTTGTTGAGTTCTAGCAGGGAGCCAGAGATTCAATCTGACTTAGGTGTTTCGAACGATCCTAGAATGGGAGTTCACATAGCCCCAGAGGAGAGGTATGTGCCAAGTGGTATCAAAGCCTGATTTTTTTCTCTTGGGTGGAGAGAATGAGATAAATTAGAGAAGATTTTTCTCTCAAGTGAGAAGAAGGAGACAAAGTGTGATACTCTCTGGAGATTGTTGCAAGGTGTGCAACAGATGATAAACAACTAGGAGGGTTGCAAGTGAAGAAATATGGTCATTGGAAGTTAGGAGCATGGTCGAAAAGAGGTCTTCTTGCAGAAAAGAAAAGCACAGATGGAGAAAAAGCTTAGTAGTATCCGAGTAGATATAGAAAGGCTAGCATTAAATATGTAGCAAGAAGAAAAGGTGCATTGGAGGTACGAGTGGCCTTTGAAAAGGACAACTAAGTACCCTGTTCGAATGTTGTTGGCCTAAAGGAAATGATAGGTGTTCAAGAGGTGGTTGAGATATGCTGAAAACCTCAAAGGTGAGGGAAAGAGATCTGGGAAGATTCTCATAGGTTGCCAGGTGGGAAATAAGGATGAATCAGGCAATCTCATAAACTTCCAGGAGGGCAGAGGAGACAAGTTGATATATTCCTTCCAAACAACCAAGGACAGGCTATCACAGATGTTGTAGAGGAAACAAACGTTCGTCGAGATGAGACTCTCATGGAGGAGGAGGAGAAGATACTGAAATCTTTCCCAACAGGAGAGGAGCACCTAGTTGAGTTACTCACTCAACGGGAGATAGAGTTAAAGTCACTAGAGGATTGGTTAGATAGTTCAGAACCAGAAGGTGGATGCCATGAGATAGACATGCCAGAGGAGACTTACTAGAACACATTGCAGCTGGAGGAAGATGGAATGGAACCAACCAAAGAGATGAAAAGAGTTGAGTTGTCAGGAGAGGTAGCTGAAAAAAGGTTCAGTGGTGAGACTGCAGAATTAGAGTTTACAGCAGAGTGGCCAGTCAGTGTCACAAAGGATGAAAGAAGCATGGAATATTAGGATGATACGCCCATGGAGAGGCATGAAGAGTTTCAACTGAGAAGACTTCACAAGATGAACCAACCGATGGAGCAGCTGGAAGAAGCCAATTTACAATGACCTCAACTTTAGAGGGATCAATCTTAAGCTATCCAGCCCCTACAATGTAGCCCAAATATACAAGAGATGTTTTTCCAAATTCACATTTTGACAACTTTACAAAAAGTTTCTCTCTTTACAATACTGAAAGTATCTGCCTAACATGTTGGACATGCTCTTCCCTGGTCCTACTGAAAATAAGAATATCATCTAAGTAGACTATTACAAAATAATCAATGAATGGCCTGAATACATCGTTCATAAACCGCATAAAATTAGCAGGTGCATTAGTAAGACCAAATGACATCATTAACCATTCAAAAAGTCCTTGTTTTGTTTTAAAATCAGTTTTCTATATATCCTGTTCAACAACTCTGATTTGACAGAAACCACTTATTAAGCCTAACTTAGTAAAATAAACCACATTTTTCAATTGATCTAATGAGTCATCAATACGAGGTAGAGGATAACGGATTTTTATCGTGATCTTGTTCAAGGCTTGGAAGTCCACGCACAAGCACCATGTGCCATATTTCTTTGGCACTGGGATGATAGGTGACCCTCATGGAGAAGCACTTGGTCTGATGACCCCTTGTTCAACCAACTCTTGTACTTGTTTCTTTGTCTCTGCATTTTCCAAAACTGCTAGCCTGTACATTCCAATCTTAGGAAGAGTAATATCCTACTACAATTGTATCTCATGTTCAACTTGTCGTTTTGGAGGTAATCCTTTCAGAATTTGAAAAATATTATCAGAGTAAGAAACATTTATAACTAATTCATCTTCAAATTTTGTATCACAATTTTGAAAAGTATCAATTCTGAGAGTATCCTTTTATTTTACAACCATTATTAAATATCTTTTATTGACATTTAAAATTCTCTTCATTTTCCCTGAGTTGATTAATGATAGATTCAATTTCTTCTAATGAGCCCTTACAACATATTCTTTTCCATCTTTAGTTAATTGATACTTATTTTCTTCACGATCAAATAGTTCCTTTCTATCAAATAGATATGGACTATCAAGTACAATACCACATCTATCAAGTGAAACTACACCTCATCTATAAATTGTGAAGCGATAGAAAACTTTATAACACATTGCATATTCACTTGCAACTGATTATCATTGTGAATCCATCTTAATAGATATGATTTCTTATGAGGTTTAGTAGTTAATCCCATCTTTTTAACAATTTTCTCTGATATTAAGTTTACTTGTGAGCCACTATCAAATAGAGTATCAATTTTTGTATGTTTGAAAATTACACTGATGTGAAAAAGTTATGTTCGTTTGATGATGTAGACGATTCGTGACAACACCACCTTGTCGCTCTCTTGCTCACAGGATCGTTTTCATTCATTCATGAGCCGAAGTGGCTCTTTCAATTCCTCCATGGAATATATTCTAAAAAAGCTAATGCACAGGTCCTTAATTCACCCACATGGCTTTTCTGCACTAAGCCGTGATCTTCCCTGACTCAGTTTCGGGTTTCGGGGTTTCGTGATCCCCGTCGTCAAGAGTTACCTGTCCTCACGGACTCTCGATCGTCGATTTACTGATGCATTCCTTTACGCGCCTTAGCCCCTCCTAGCTATGACCTGATCCATATGACCGTTATCCCCATGACCGCAGTCTTACCTCTCGTCGGGGTTTCGAGCTTTTAAATGCCACAATGCATTGGCCCACGGGATTCCTGATCCTTTGAATCCCGATGCGCTCCAACTTCCATTTGCCATCCGGGCTAGACGTTTGTTCCATGTGACCACTATTTCACAAGACCACAGCCTTGTCTCTTGTCGGGGTTTTGGACATCGCAATGCCGAAATGTATAAACCCCACGTCCACAGGATTCCCGATATCCCGATCCGTGATACGACGATGGATGACTTTTCCTTTCGGGAAATCTTGCGAACATTCTGATCTCCTCCACGCGTCCCCAACTGATGGATGGTCCTGATCACCTCTCGTTGTTCGCGACTTCAAGTGTCCCGGGTGCCTTATCCTCAGGAATCGCAAAATGCCGAACTCTAACTTTCTTCAGATCTCTGACACGTGTCCCAAGTGAATGGACGGTTCGGGTCAATCCTCGTTGATTTGAGACTTGAAATGTCCCGACTTTCTCGCCCTCGAGAACTCTGATATCCCGAGTGCTAATATCTCGATGTGACATCAGCTAGGCCCACAACACAGAGCTGTCGCCTTTTCACCACTCGTGAAGTCGAAAGACTTCCTCTTCCAACCTCTGATGCTCGAGTCCCAGATGTGGGTAATCTCGTGACACGCATCCACTCCCAAACGAGCGGTCCAGATCAAATCTCGCTGATTTGGGGTTCCTGGTGTCGAGTGACTCTCCTCACATCCTCGATATCCCTGATATCACGAATGTGGATATCCCGATACCTATCGGGACTTCTGCTTGGCATGAGAAGGGTTAAACCCGATGCACCTCCTCTCTGATCTAACGGCTGATGGGATTCTTGAATGAGATCCAACGGCTCATGATCTCTCCCTTTTGTAGGCTTCTCCTGAGTTTCTCTTGGATGTAGAAAACAATGGTCCAGATCTTCTTCTCCAGCCGATCTGACGGCTACTATGCTCCCTACTGAGCTTGCACACTTTCTTCCCAACCTTGGGAGAATTTCCAATTCCTCAAAGGCCTCAACCTTTGCCCTCTTTTTCCTCTGCGAGATCTCGACTCTGAGGTCTCGTCGTGCGTTCTCCTCGACGTTGTTCCTCTTGAGCTTTGCTCCCGAATCCTCAAAGGATTCTTTGACTTCTGCGCCTCTGCAGAGTCTTCACATGCACACTCAGTGTTGTCTCTCCTAAGCTTCTTAACACTCAGACCCCTATGGGATCTCATCTTTCTTTCTTCTCCTGCAAATGGAGAATGTTGGGATTCCCTCCTGGCTATCCTCTGCCTCAAGCAACCTCTTGTTGAGTGCTTCTGGGTATTCAGTAATCTTGCCAAGATCCCTTAGTGGATTCTTCCTCTAAATTCCAGAACTCAAAGAGTTCTCTTCTCCTTTGCCTATCTGCACACTAACTCAAATGCCCACCTGGCAGAGTGTCTTCTCCTAGAATGTTCAACAGTTATGTCCTCCTGTGCACCTATGCACCCGCTCAATGCCCACCTGGCAGAGCTCTCAGAATCCTTAGTGATTCTGTTTCTTCTGAATGAACTCACAACAGAGTTCCTTCAAATGCACCACTGTGCATATCCTCAATGCCCACTTGGCAGAGCTCTACAAAACTCCCAACAGAGTTTCTGTCTGCAACTGTGTCTCTCATACACAGCCTTGCCTCTAAGGTATTCAACAACCTTGAGGTCTTCTCCTGAGTTGTTGATTCCAGTTCTTGTGCCGCAGCACGTCTTTGTCTGAACCCGCAGCATTCAGAAGTGCAACCTCTGTGCACGACTATCAGAACCGGCAACATCCTGTCACACCCTCCTAGTATGAAGCCTCAAAGACCTTTACCTGAAATCAAACACACTCCTGCAAATGCATGATAACAACATACATTCATAGCATACAATGGAACACTCACAGACATTCATTCGACACAGAATACATGAAGGAAAAACTGCTCTGTTTGTATTAAATATGGAAAATGCCTGTATTTACAATGTGTTCCTGAGCATGGCCTGTAACAAGGTCTCGGCTCTTCTCCTCTGCTCTCTACTCGCAGATTATCCTCCTCACAACTTACTCCAAAATGAGATACTAAAAATCTCTTTTACCTGAGGGGGCTCTTAGAGCGCTTCCCTCCAACCTACCTACCCTATTCAATTACATTGAATGGGCTGTCTAGTCCAGGATCTGGATCTAGATCTCAGCCATACAAACATTAAAGGCCTATCTACTTACACCTGCGCAAAGGCACGGCTCTATGGTTCAACAGCCTAAGCAATTAAATTGCATTCAATTCAAAATAAAAGATGAGGGCTATGCCTCTCTTCAGCATTGGATGCACGCGCTTGACGTGGCTGGCTGGTTGGCTGGCTGACGTGGAGAGATGCTCCTACATCATACTCCTCAACTAAAAGATTCATGGGCTCCTTCTCATGAGCTTCCCATCTCTGATGTTGAAATCCTCCTGTATCCCAAATCATCCTCTGGAGATGTTCATCTGTTCCATTCTGCTGCTTCTTCTACGCTTCTGCTGCTACTGATTCTCTTCTGCTCAGCTTCTCCTTGCTGACAGTTCCTGCTGATTCTACCATCAACCTTCTGATGTCTTCTATCACTTCATCCAGCTGCTCTAGTGGCTGGTCCTATTTTTGCAGTCTCCCCAGCTGCAAAAATTTTCGGCACATGAGCAGATCATTGTGATCTCCCATGCCTTGTTCATCAGCTTCCAAATTTACCTGTTGGATGTGCATGCTCTACACTTTCAACCTCTCTTTCAGGGATTCTATCTGTTCCCACAGATCAGGAAAGAAAATTTTGTCTTCTTTTTCTTCTTCTTCCTCTTCTGCAAACTCCCCTGTTGCAGTATTTTCTGTCCCCTGGCTGAAAATATTGAGCCATTCCTCAGAATGCTCATTATCCTCTCCTGTTGTTGCTTGTGTCAGCTTCAGTGCTACAGCTTCCTCAGCTTCCTGGCTGAAATCATTGAGACACTCCTAAAAATGCTCATCTTCTTCATCTACTTGGGAAGCTTCCAAAGTCTTCTCCAATTCCTCTTTCCTCCTAACAGTCACAACTGATTGTTCTGCTGCTGTTGCTGCACCTGCAACATAGACTTCTGCCTCCTCTTGGGCAAATGGTAGGGATATCTGAATTCCCCCAATCATCAGAAGATCTCTCATATCTTCCCCTATCAGCTGCACATGTTGATCCAAACTCATTTCTGAGCTCACCTGCTCTGTCATCTCCTAAGGCTGATTCCAACTCACCTCTGAGTTCATGAGACCCACAGATAGTCTCATCTGCTCATCCCTACCCACCTGGTAATATGGGATGCTTCCACTACTCTCCTGGCAGACTATGAGATCAACCGATCCCATCTTCATCAACAACCCTTGCTGAATTGAACTCACCTCTGAGTCCATGAGACTTTCAAATAGTCTCGAATTCTCATCTCTGCCCACTTGGCAATCTGAGATGCTTCTGCTGCCCTTCTGGAAGTCTTTGAGATCCCGCAACGACCTCATTTCATTGCCCAGATGGAAATGTGAAACTCACTGGCTGTCCTCCTGACAGTCCCTAAGATCCCGCAGTGATCTCAACTCGTTGGCCACCTGGAAAACTGGAATTTCTTCTCTGCCCTCCTGGCAGTTCTTGAGATCCTTAGTTGATCCCAATTCATTATCTTCACCGAGAAATTTTCCAGTCTCTGGTTCACATACCTGAACCATCTTCTTAACCTTTCGTATCTACAGTTCGAGCCTTTCTATTTCTTTCTTTATATAAGCGATCTCTCTCTGCTCTTTTCGGCTCCATAGTTCTGAGTTTTTCCTTCCAGCATACCTACGACCTTCAATAGCCATGGTGCTGTCTCTGTCTACTTTCCTAGAAAACCTGCTACTATCACTCCGCACTAAGAGTTCTACCAGCTTCATCTTCCTACATTCTCCCTGACTGCCTCCTTGATT
Organism: Picea mariana; assembly: GCA_032191745.1. Classification (NCBI taxonomy): domain Eukaryota; kingdom Viridiplantae; phylum Streptophyta; class Pinopsida; order Pinales; family Pinaceae; genus Picea; species Picea mariana. The sequence continues at coordinate 23,771 of JASDQU010508773.1, read as the reverse complement.
GTTGCCTACCTGCAAGCAATCCTCACAGAGTCTCCAGTGCTCTGTCTTCCTCCTTTTCACTTCACCTGAAATCTACAAGTGAAGTTCCTGCTCTGATACCACTTGATGTGTATCAGAGTGCTCTTTACCTCTTCCTACCTCTTCTTTCCTGGAATGTACAGAAAAGAATCAAGCTCTAATACCACTTGATGCAGTATGATTCACGACCACACCACCTTGTCTCTCTCCTTCTCACAGGATCGTTTTCATTCATTCATGAGATAAAGCGACTCTTTCTATTCCTCCATGGAATCTCTGCTAAAAACTTGATCCACAGGTCCTTAATTCGACCACACAGCTTTTCTGCACTAAGCCGTGATCTTCCCCGACTCAGTTTCGTGTTTTGGGGTTTCGTGATCCCCGTCATCAAGAGTTCCTTGTCCTCACAGACTCTCGATCGCCGATTTACCGATGTGCTCCTTTATGCGCCTTAGCCCCTCCTGGCTATGCCCTGGTCCATACGACCATTATCCCCATGACCGTAGTCTTACCTCTCATTGGGGTTTCAAACTTTTAAATGTCGCAATGCATTGGCACACGAGATTCCTGATCCTCTGAATCTCGATGCGCTCCAACTTCCATTAGCCCTCGGGGCTAGACCTCTGGCCCACGTGACCACTATTTCACAAGACCGCAGGCTTGTCTCCTATCAGGGTTTCGGACATCGCAATGCCAAAATGTATAAACCCCATGTCCACGGGATTCCCGATATCCTGATCCGTGATACGACGATGGACGACTTTTCCTTTCGGGAAATCTCCCGAACGTTCAGATCTCCTCCACGTGTCCCCAACTGATGGACAATCTTGATTGTCTCTCGCTATTCGCGACTTCAAATGTCCCGAGTGCCTTGTCCTTAGGACTCGCGAAATGCTGAACTCTAACTTTCTTTAGATCTATGACACACGTCCCAAGTGAATGGACGGTTCAGGTCAATCCTTGTTGTTTCGAGACTTGAAATGTCCTGACTTTCTCGCCCTCGAGAACTCTGATATCCCAAGTGTCGATATCCCGATGTGATGTCAGCTAGGCCCACAACACAGAGCTCTCTCCTTTTCGCCACTCATGAAGTCAAAAGACTTCCTCTTCCAACCTCCAATGCTCAAGTCCCAGATGTGGGTAATCTCGTGACATGCGTCTGCTCCCAAACGAACGATCCAGATCAAATCTCGCTAAGTCAGGGTTCTGGTGTCGAGTGACTCTCCTCACGTCCTCGATATCCCCAATATCATGAACGCCGATATCCCGATACCTGTTGGGACTTCTGCTTGACGTGAGAAGGGTTAAACCCCGTGCACCTCCTGTCCGATCTGACAGCGGACGGGATTCCTGAATGAGATCCAATGGCTCACGATCTCTCCCTTCTGTAGGATTCTCCCGAGTTTCGCCTGGATGTAGAAACCAACGGTCCAGATCTTCTTCTCCAACCAATCTGATGGCTACTGTGCTCCCTACTGATCTTGCACACTTTCTTCCCAACCTTGGGAGAATTTCCAATTCCTCAAAGGCCTCAACCTTACCCTCTTTTTCCTCTATGAGCTCTCAACTCTGAGTTCTCGCCGTGCGTTCTCCTCAATGTTGTTCCTCCTGAGCTTTTATCTCGAATCCTCAAAGGATTCTTTGACTTCTGTGCCTCTGCAGAGTCTTCACATGCATACTCAGTGTTGTCTCTCCTAAGCTTCTTAACACTCAGACCCCTATGGGATCTTATCTTTCTTTCTTCTCCTGCAGATGGAGAATGTTGGGATGCCCTCCTGGCTATCATCTGCCTCAAGCAACCTCTTGCTGAGTGCTTCTGGGTATTCAGTAACCCTGTGAAGATCCCTTAGTGGATTCTTCCTCTAAATTTCAGAACTCAAGGAGTTCTCTTCTCCTTTGCCTTTCTACACACTAACTCAAATGCCCACCTGGCAGAGTGTCTTTTCCCAGAATGTTCAACAGTTCTATCCTCCTGTGCACCTATGTACCCGCTCAATGCCCACTTGGCAGAGCTCTCAAAATCCTTAGTGATTCTGTTTCTTCTGACTGAACTCACAACAGAGTTCCTTCAAATGCACCACTGTGCATATGCTCAATTCCCACTTGGCAGAGCTCTATAGAACTCAAAACAGAGTTTCTGTCTGCAACTATGTCTCTCATACACAGCCTTGCCTCCAAGGTATTCAACAACCTTGAGGTCTTCTCCTGAGTTGTTGATTCCAGTTCTTGTGCCGCAGCACGTCTTTGTCTGAACCCGCAGTATTCAGAGGTGCAACCTCTGTGCATGGCTATCAGAACCCGCAGCGTCCTGTCACACCCTCCTGGTATGAAGCCTCAAAGACCTTTACCTGAAATCAAACACACTCCTACAAATGCATGATAACAACATACATTCATAGCATACAATGGAACACTCATAGACATTCATTCAACACAGAATACATGCAGGAAAAACTGCTCTGTTTGTATTAAATATGGCAAATGCCTGTATTTACAATGTTTTCCTAAGCACGGCCTGTAACAAGTTCTCGGCTCTTCTGTTCTACTCTCTACTCACAGATTCTCTTCCTCTCAACTTACTCCAAAATGAGATACTAAAAATCTCTTTTACCTGAGGGGGATCTTAGAGCGCTTCCCTCCAACCTACCTACCCTATTCAATTACATTGAATGGGCTATCTAGTCCAGCATCTGGATCTAGATCTCAGCAATACAAACATTAAAGGCCTATCTACTTACGCTTGCACAAAGGCACGGCTCTATGGCTCAACAGCCTAAGCAATTAAATTTCATTCAATTCAAAATAAAAGATGAGGGCTACGCCTCTCTTCAGCATTGGATGCATGCGCTTGACGTGGTTGGCTGGCTAGATGGCTGACGTGGAGAGATGCTCCTGCATCATTTGATCTCACCAACTTCATTATCAAATTTTAAAGACTAAACTGGAGAACTTGTACCAGCTTCATAATTTTTACCTTTGATTCTCATGACTGTGACCTTGGTATCATCTCTCGAATCAGACCCCAAGTCTATTTGAGTTTTTGCAGTAGTCTTTGGATTCCCTTTATTTCCGAACTTGGTTGGTTTCAATTCTAGGTGAAGGATCTAACAATGATCCTCACTATGGCCTTCTTTCTTACAATGAGTGCATGTAGGTTTTTCCTTCTTCACTGTATTAGAATTCTTCCCTTTAAAATTCTCTTTACCCTTTCCTTGCAATTTTCCTTCAGTAGGTTTAAATGGTTTTACAAAATCAACATTTACATTATTTCCTCTAGATTCAAGATGAGTCGCTTGCACACATACCACATCTAAGCTAGTTCGATTAAACATAAGAATGGTATGTCGTAAATAGCTATGCAGACCACCTATGTACTTAATAAATGTCTCTTGAGTAGCCAATGGTATTCCAAACAATAAATCTCTTTTTTGAAACTCATGTGTATAACTTTGAACAGTTTGTCCTTTTAACTGCCTAAAGTTCTGCCGTGACATAATATCTTGTTGCATATAAGCTAGAGGATAAATTGATTTCGTAATGGAGATGTAAAATCAAGCCATGAAGAGAGTGTCTTACCAAACATTTTAAGATCATGTTTTTTCCTACTTTCCCGCCACACAAGGGCGGTTCCTCCCATCTTTAGACTAGCAAGTTGGATCATAGTCTCCTCATCTATGATTTTATGTATCCTACAATATACTTCAATTTGTCTTATCCAACTATCTAACTTTTCTGCATTTAGTTCCCCATCATACAAAGGTAACTCAAACTTAACATCAATATTTAACAAAGGCATGCTAGACTTATGCTTGTGTGTATTCTTTTGTATAGTATGTGTCGTAGAATGAGAAATAGCATTGGAAGAAGAACTTGAAGAAGAAGGAGGAGAAGGTGGTGAAGGAGGAGGATTTGAAGATTCTCCTTTGGCTTCACTTTTTTTCTTCATAAGAGGTTCTCCCAAAACAAGTTTCTTTCTCTCCAAGAAATCATCATATAACACTTCTGCGAAATCATCATATAACATGGAGAAAAATGCTTCTTCAAACTTTCTAGTTCGTGGAGAAGTTTCTTCTTCAGTTGCCATTCTTTTCTTCCTCAACACTCTTTCTATATCTTAAATTAATTCGAACAATGATCCTTCTCCTCTTATATATTTGGATCTTGTGAGAATTCAATACTGCACTTGTTAAACCTTCCAACACAACCAAATCTCTCATACCAAAATACTTGATCCAAAAATGAAAGGTATTATAAACAAAATGACATTAACTTGATGCTCATGAATGATTAAAGAGTTCAACCATCATTAATCATGTTGCAAATAAGAGAAGATAACAACAATAAGAAAGATAAATAAATACAAATGACTTGCTAAAGAAGTTCACCAATGTGTGGCTACATCTTCAGGCCCGCTTCCAAGTGGAGGACCACTTTATTGATATTTAATTCTCAAGTTATCTTTACAATTGTTATTTTCTATTATAAATAGGTTTCTGATTTGTTGTACAAGACCTCCTTGTGCAGATGCACACATGCCTCATCTATATCCTCTCAAAACATCACTTAATTCCCCTCAAAACATGAGAAATGGGCCATTAGCTCAATCTCCTCTTCACATTCCCTGCAATAAAAAAGTATCCTCAGAAGTTCAAAGGGCCCATTTTATATATTTTTTAGGCTTAGTTATGGAAGCCCAACTTCCCACAAATATCTAGCCTCTTTTTGGGATCAAATACCCCTCCAAATGGCTAATAAATCTCCAAAAAGGCCCAATATGGTAAAAAACTATAACAAAATAACCATTCTGATATCAAAAATCAAATTAGGCCCCCAAGGTTGGGAACGTGCCCCTTTTATAGGGTTGTATGAGTCCATATGGCCAAATGCCAACCCACGAGGGTGCTACCCATTGGTCCCTCCTTCATTAGCTCCTGGTATTTTGGCGAGATCATAGAACCTAGGGTGTGATCGGATGAGATATGCCCCCCATCAATCTGTCCTCTCCATTGATTACGACCTTGGTTCTATGGTGTAAGGTCCCTGGTCCAGTGCCTAGCCCGTAGTCTTGTCATGTGGTGGATATGCGTCGGGGGGATTAACTATGTGTGGTGGTGTATGTGCTATGAACTAGGGATGGGGCTAGGCCCTAGCGCTTTCCTCCATGAGCATAAAGAAAAACATAGCTTAAATATTAGAATGTGCTTATACTTGTTAAGTTCCACCACGGGCGGGCTGGTAGCCCGACCCTATCCAAAATGTTCCCCCATGCCTGAAGTTCATGGGATCGACTCCAGTGGAGTCCACAACTTTTTTAAAACATAAAACCAATGACAGGGTGCCATGTGGCAATAAATGACTGGGCCACATGGAACCATTTAATTCTCCCACTAGGTAACACTTTTCAAGTGTTGATTCGACCACGTATTCCACCTTCCCAGTTAGCATGCCACAGATATACCACGTCACTGTATGGTAAACTACCACGTGTCACTTCTAGATGATGCCATCTCATCATGATGATGTCATGCTGACATTACCTATCGTACTATCGATGTCAACGTTGACTTTGCCTGTTGAATTTTTGCATGTTTGAGAATTTGATCAAAACACGATAAATTTCACATATTGTGTCTATTTGAGGAAGTAAATATATGGTCAAAATCAGTGTGATGAGACATACACAATGGGATTGGTTTCGTCTGATTCTGAGAAATTTTATTTTTAATCATTTTTTGGACCTGAGGATCCTCCTAGATCAACAATGCAGACTCCCACCTTAGTAAAAAGTATAGAGAAATTGTATCCCAAATCCAACCTGAATCTGGTATCCGGCCTAAAGCACACACCTCTGGGTATCTGCACCTAAGGACCCTGACCTGTCGTGGCCTTAGGTATCATCTCCTCATCATCATTTACTTGGGGAGAAGGCATGTCCCCAATGAAAGTGCCAATATCTATAATATATCTAGTACATAACAATAATTACACAATCAATTCACTAAAAATTTTAATAAAACAAGTTAAAGAACATGTTATAATTAATTTTATTCTAATTAAGTAAGACAATAAAATATTAAACAAAAAACTAATATTACCTCTATCATCTGGTGGCTCATCTACTGTGAAGGGGATTTTCAGACATCCTCTCCAATCCAAACCTGCGTAAGGACACGAAACCGTGACAAACATGTGATCTGCCACACTACCTAGTAGCCCTAGTGCATCTACCACAATCCTTTCTAGAAACTCTTCTTGGTCCCTCTTGGGAATCATCTTCCCCCACATGCACATTAGCACGTGAGTCCTCGGCCTAGTAGGCTGACAGAACAAAGTTGCCCTCATTTTTGGAAACCTCTCAAAACATAAGAAAAAATGTTTGAGGAAAATGGGAAGTTCAAACTCCCACGTATCATAGCCTGACATTTGTCGAGCGCTATATGAAAATGCTTCAAAAAATGACAGAGCATCTAATACACCATAGCCATTGTACCAATGAATCAACATAATACAAAAGAGGGGTAGATAATGTGCTTCCCATCACTAGTAAAATGGGCTATGGCAGTCATTAAAAGTGAGAGGAACCTAACCTCCTCTACACCAAAAGAGGTGATTTTCAGTTGTCCACCAGACACCTGAAAAGAAGCTGGGGATAATACCTCAATCCCAATATATCATTGAGAGTACATGAACTGACTCTCAGTGGAAACACCTACTGGGACATCTAGGAACTGGGCAAAATCCTCCCCTCTCCTAGATATCCTAGTGGTAAACTAAATATCCTCCTCAGTGAGATGGTACCACTGATCTAGACCCACATGAAAAGCGTGTCGATGGACATCCCATCGACAGATCAGATGAAACAACAACCCTAAGTTCCCCTTAAGGGATGTAGCCTCCTCATAGTAATTAAGGAGGCCTACATCCCTCAAGAAAACATTTACTAGGTGCAACACAACACAATGTTACATTTCTCGGCGGTGCATTTGGTAAGCATGAATGCCCCAGTGTGCATGTTTACCAATGCACTATGTAAAAATATATATGATAAGGGTGGTGCACCATGTAATTTGATGTCCTGGTGCATTATTTCTACTTTGACGCATCGCCCCACCAATTATATGACTTTCATCGATGCGTTGTTAAACAAACATGCAGGTGCATTTATGTTTACTAAGACACTAGTGAGAAAGGTAAGAATGTATGTGGTACACCCTATAAATTTGCAGGTCGCACTGTAGGCGGTGCAAACCGAGATCCTTGAATGCACGACATAGTTTTTTTTGTTTATTTTTTTTTTACACTTAAAATTTCACTCAATTTTAAATTTTAATACGGTGAAAACTTAAGTTATGAAGAAACAAGGACATTGCGTGGATATTTTTTCATCGGGGAGGCATGGTTGTGACGTACCAAAAAACTCAAAATTTTCCCACCATTTGGAAAAATTTGAAATTCACACACTGAGAAACAGACAAAAGGAAGGAAACCAAGGAAAGCATGGATGGAAGGACACTTCATATAGACAAAGGTTGCACCGGTGCTTTTGAGCTTTACAACACTGAAAATGGTAAAAATGATTTTTACCGTGGATATGTTTTTTTTAATTAAATCCTATTCTGGTGCATCTGATGTGCAACTACGTCGATCCACACATGTTTAATGATTGCATAGGTTATATTTAAAAAAAATTCCATAGCATGGTGCACCTGTTTTTGGGCACGTATGCGTACCTATGCATATACTACTACAAAGTGCACCGCCAAACATTTTTTGAAAAACTACAATAGTATGATATTTCTTGTTTAAGCATGACATGGTGAGGTATAATAATAGACACCCCAGTGAAACTGGTTTTACATAGTGCGCTGTCTAAATTTGGAAAGTAACCTTAACATGATGTTCCATATTGGAGCACTAGTTCACATTGGTGCACATAATACAATGGAGTGCACCAAAAGAATTTTTTTGACACAATATTACATTGGTGCATAAATGTTGGCCCTCAAGCAAGTTTTGAGGAAACCTTGGTCAGATTTGGCCCAATTTTGGACTTCGACATGATGGTCGAAGAAGGAGCACCAAGACAAAGTTGAGATCATAGATCTCACAGATTTTGAGGGATAAGTGGACCCAGTAAAGGGCCCTCTAGGGATTTTGTATTGGGTTTATGGGATGTGAGCCCATGGGTTCTCCCCATGTTTGGACCTATTGTAAGGGTTTGTAAAATTATAAATAAATAAGAATGTATTGTATAATTACTAGTCTTGGAGGTAAGTATGAGTAGTTCGAGTTTCTTTGTGTAGAGGAATGCATGTTCATTAAGGCTTTGTGCTCGATAGATAATTTTCTCTGTGCATTGACCTCGTTTTGGAAGGAGGATCTAGTGCTTAGTGAGTAGATATCATGTCTTGTGTGAAGATTGACTCTATGGATTATTGCACAGGAGTGAAGGAATGTAAGATTCGAGCACATAATAAAAGAGACAAAGAAGTTGGTGGATGTAGCCCCATCCTGGGGTGAACCACGTAGATTTGGCGTCTCATGGTTTACTTTGTGCAATGTTATCTCTGTGGTATTTTGATTTTTTCTTAGATTAGATGTGTAATGTATATGTATGTGTTTCTTTAATGTTTTTCTATGTGAAAATGCTAGATCTGATTCATAGTGCTAAAGTGCTAAGTGTTTAAGGTGTATAATCTTTGTTGTTAATATGCTATATCTATCCTTGGGTATGTTATGCGATGTTAATAAGGTGAATGAACTAATGCATGTTGCTTCCTAAGAATTAACAAAATATTATGGGAAGTGTTATTATCATAGATATGTGTCCCAGCTTGGTTACAGACACCTACGTCTTGTACCCCCCGTGTTTCTACCTCGGGTGAGATTGTGCCTGCTTCGCAGGTGTTGCTGAAAGGGTTAGTAGTCCAGGTTTTGTTGGTGCGTTGTTAAGTGTTAAACCCTAGGTCTGCCCATGTTCTAAGAAATGATTCCATTGTCAGGAATTGAAACTGTTATTGCTAGGAAATGAAGTAAAGAAAAAGAGAAGCTCTATGCGTAGATTTGTTGCTAAAGTGCGCAGTACTATACTTGACTTGCAAAACTTTGTGCCTATAAAGTAAGTTGATCTGAAGAAAATAGGTAAGATCCTAAAAGAGGTAAATCTTTGTTCTTTGGAAAGAGAAAGATAACTGAATTTTTTTGTTTTGAAGGCATGAACCTAGGTATGTTTAATAGATTTTGTCCTGGTCTAAAGGCTAGGGTGTAGTTGAAAAAAATAGTTGATTTGAGTAAATTTAATGGAAATGAAGAAATATATGTTATTCCTATTCATATAAATAGTTTTTGGACTAATAAGTGGATGCAGGAACCTAGAAAGAATTTTTGCAGATTGCAGGTCCAACACTATGATCCTAGGGGAAATGCAAAGTACAGAAGCGGTTGGGGAACATTTAAATAAAAAGAGGATTGACATTGTCTTATAATTGTAGAATACCTTGACATCTTTCTAAGGAACGTCCTGAGGTAGGCCCTGTTTGTCTTTGTTGTAAGGTTATTGGTCATGAGGTTGAGGATTGTCCAAGGATTATTGCTAAAATTGAAGGAATGAACATAAGACAAGAAAACTATGAAGAAAGTCAAGAGACTAAGGGCATGTTAGAAAGTCATAAAGAGAAAGGGTTAGAGGAAGTTTAGATTATGTTATTACAGTTGAAAGAAACGATGGATGCTCACAAAGATGCAAGTTTACCAGAAAGTCTGAGAGAAAAACAATGCATAAGTGCAAGAATAGAAGACTTTGACATAGACTGTGTCTTAGATGAAGAAGCACAAGTGAATATTATGACAGAAGAAACTTGGGGAATTTTGGGAAAGCCTACTGTGGTACCTTTGTTGGGAAGGATAGGCTTGTTTGACGGAAAAATGATAACCCTATGTGGAAGAGTTACTAATGTACTTATTATTGTTCAAGGAACATAAACTTAAGAAGAATTTGAAGTCATTAAGTTTGTTGGGGACAATGGCCCTTTCCCACTTTTGTTAGGTAAGACTTGGATTGATAACGATCTGATAAGAAGGAAAGAAATGGAAGAAGCTACATAAAAGAAGAAAAAAAAGAACTAAGGGATTTCATAGCTAGAAAAATAGATCGACTAATAGAAGCACGAGAGGATAAGTCGAAGACACAGAGCAAAGTAACAATGCATGAGGGAAAGATAGTCAGAGAATTAGATATCAAGGTTGGAAGAATTAAATAAGGATTGAAGGACCTATCTATCCAAGAAGGAAGTATGTTGACTTAGAAAGTGTTAAGAAAATGGATATTAACTTTAGAATCCTTGAGGGCACCTCAACAGTGCGAAGCCACTGTGCTCGGAGAAAATAAGAGTAAGAATGGAAAGAGGATTCCATAAAAATTTAGAGAGACTCGGATCACAGGGAAGAAGACAAGGAAGCTCAATAAAAAAAAGGCTAAGTTGGAAAAACTACAAGAAGCTACAGATACCATATGGAATACTTCGCAGACTAGAACCTTGCAGGAGGCAGGTTCACAGAATTTGAACCTCACTGGAACAACAGGTATGTGCAAAATGGGACTTCATCCTGGCGAGGCTAGATGACCATTTGAGGCACCCTGACCATTAGAATGACACTCCAGAACGATTAGAAAATGAATTTATGGGTTGATGGACTGCTTTTGGACGTTGAAACTGCACCATAACATTGATGGAAGCATTTCATGACAGTTGAAAGATTCGTTATGATACCCCGCTTATTTAACTTGTCGGTCACTGTGCGGGGACCAATTTTTGCTACCCATGATTAACTAATCCAAGAATAGAATTATTTTTGTGTCGAGCTATGCTATGTGAAACTAGACCCTACCTCTCTATTTGTCTACCCCGTCATTCGTTTTCCTACCCCAACCTATCTGTTTAAAATCTAGAATGTCGGGTGAACCTAGTGAATTAGAGAATTCTATTGAGGAAGTCATTAATAATATAATGGAAGACAGACCAATATCTGAAGGTATTGAAGCATCATCGACTAGGGGACTACAGGCTTCCCCTTTGACTGTTCATCATTCTAGCTATGTTAACCTCGAAACTAAACAACAAAGTAAGTACCACGGTGATCTGGCTAATACGAAGCATATCCCATCGATCCTACCCAATTATATCCCACCTTTGCATGGCACTGTTAACTGTGACAACATCCCCCAAGATTTTGAGTATGTCGTGTTCACTGAGTACATTTTGAAAGGAATACACATAGTCAGGAGTCAGTTAGGACAGATCCCGCTATTGAAGAACAACGAATTCAATTTAGGAGACTGGAAGAACTATGCCATGATGGCGTCCCACCACTATCTCATGAAGACAACTGGAAAGAAGCCTTGTCTTGTCTCACAATCATGGATTAAGGAGTTGGTACAGTCCACTGTGTTGAATGTGATGAATATCCCGCACTTTGGCTGCCACCAAGAGGTTGACGCTTATGTTAAACTCCTCTTATCATGCTACCATGGAAGATAATTATGGATTAATAGGAGGATTATTGCGGATTTGACACTAATCCACTGGATTACAGGCTTAAGTGTGAAGGGACTTGACCCTCAACAATTTTGTCCAAGGAATACCTCAGACTGTTCCCTGGTGCAATGCATCAAGGAAGCTTATGGAGAATTCGAAAAAGGAAAGTGAGGTTACAAGGTAGCCTCGATACAAGATATCACAATGTGCCTTTCTTGCCAACTTCTAGCTAGAAAAATTGTGAGGAAGAACCTCCCCACACAGGTCACTGGGTTGGTGATGGACCTCGCAGGAAAATGTGTGGAGGACATGCAGATGAACTGGGTGAACTACCTTGTCAATGAGCTAGAGAAGGATTGTCGTGAAGCCCAGGACTTGGGATATGAATTCCATTACAGCTGGTTGATCATTTTGATCACATTTTTCACTTGGAAAATGCCTCAAGGAACCACCTTACCAAAAATTGAACCCTTGAAGCCATTGGCCACTCGGTTTTCCACCCTGTGGTACACCAACAACATGACAAAGCAATGGAAGTCCAATGCAATTTTTCATGCATACTACAAATAGTTGAAGGTTTCCATCAAATCATTTCCACACATGACACCATGCACCCTTCACTTGTACCGACCAATAGAAAATTTCCACGTTGATCATTATTTCATCTATATCACCGCATAGAGATGAGAACTAGGAAGAACTCTAGTTGTACTACAAACTGATAGATGACGATATGCAGTAGATAACAAAGGAATTGCCAAAGGAATTTCTTGTACCTTTCATTGATGCTGAATTATCTGACACCAACACCATAGGAAGCCCCATAGTCACATGAGTTGAGAATGTTATACATTCCAATTGGATGAATAAGAATAAAATGTAGGAGGGAGTCCATGATATAGAGAGTGATGAGGAGGACAAGGCTTCTGAAGATAAAGGGTCTGACTTACCAATAGGAGGAGGATAAGACGAAGTAGAAGGATAGGGAGGAGGAGATGAAAGAGAAGAATAGAAAGGAGGAGGTGAAGCTACACCGCCTGAAGATCCCCCTACTGGGACAGTGACATCACAAAAGAGGAAGGTTTCTCCAAAGAAACCCTGAACAAGGAAGAATATGCACGCTAATAAGCCCCAATTAAAAGCTACTTTCACTGAGGACGACATCAGTCTGGTCCATGGAGCTATGGGGGACACTTCTGAGGAAATATTGAAAATATATAAGGAGAAGAAGGAGGAGCTATACAAAAGAATCAAGAAGGAATTGAAGGAAGTACATCAAGTTGTTCGCTTGATCTGTGGAGTACCAACTGTGCCTTCCTCATCGCAGACTGCAGAATTGGGGGATGAATCAGCCCAATTGAGAAGGCTCGTGGATGAAACAAAATCTTGATTCCATAGAGCTCAAGAAGAGAAGGAAAAGGATAGAGAAGCCTTGAAAAAGGAGAAAGATGAAGTTTTAGTGAAATTACGAGAAGCGCGGGACAATATGGTAGCCCGAGAAATCGAGAAAGCAGAGCTTTAGGAGGAAAAATCCTAGCTACAGAAGGACAAGGAGAAACTGCACATAGAGAAGGCCACGGTCAATGAAGTGGGAAGTAAAGAGTTTCACTCTGTGCCATGCTTGGTACAGGAGGAGAAAGAGTTGGTAGAAGCTCAAGTAGTGAAGCTCTTTGAGACCCTCCAATATCTTTAGGCTATAATAACAGAATTGGAGGCCCAAGTAGTACCGAGCACCCTGCAAGAGGTGCATGACCAAAGGTAGGAGACCACTAAGAACACAGTTGCAAGCATAAGATCCCTCACCTTGGAATGTAAACAACTAAGTGATAGGAGTTCCCAGACATATGAATGCCTCATCGAGGATCTAGAGATAAGGAAGATGGAAGGCAGTTACAGGAGGCACAACAACATACATTTTCTGTGTAGGCATAGATGAGGTTGCTCACCATGGTATAAATAGTGAAGAGATCCCAGGAGCAATGCGTAGTACAATAATAGATCACTTCCCTCCAAGTTAAGGTAATGGAATTCATGTATAAGCTACAACCTATGCAGGATGAAGCCTGCAAGTTCTTCAAATAAATTGATGGACAAGGCTCGCAACTAGATCAAGTGGTTGTAGTAGTAGAACAATGATTGGAAGGGCTTCTTACAAAGAAGATCATCCAGGAGCTCATTTAGAAAGTGGCTCATGCAAAGAAACAAGTCAAGGAAGCTCGAGTTAAGCTCGAGGCCTTCGAAGCAGCATTGTCTGAACTAGAGTGATTTGGGATGAGTCACAGGCAAGTGTTGGGGACCTGTTGACCCTCGACCAAGTTTTGAGGAAACCTTGGTTAGATTTGGCCCACTTTTGGAATTTGACCTGATGGTCGAAGAAAGATCCCCCAAGCGGAGCTGAGATCGCATATCTCACCAATTTTGAGGGATAAGTGGACCCAGTAAAGGGTCCTCTAGGGTTTTTGTAATGGGTTTATGGGATTTCATCCCATGGGTTCTCCCCATGTTTGGCCCTATTGTAAGGGTTTGTAAAAGCATAAATAAATAAGAATGTATTGTAGAAGTAACAATCTTGGAGATAAGTGCAATTAGTTCGATTTGCTTTGTGCAGAGGAATGTATGTGTAGTAAGGCTTTGTGCTCGATAGATAATTGGCTATGTGCATTGACCTAGTTTTGGAAGGAGGATCTTGTGCTTAGTGCGAAGATATCCTGCCGTGTGTGAGGATTGACTTTGTGGCTTAGTGCACATGAGTGAAGGAATGTAATATTCAAGCACATAATAAAATAGGCGAAGCAGTTGGTGGACGTATCCCCATCCTAGGGTGAACCACATAGATCTGGTGTCTCATGGTTTTCTTTGTACAATGTTATCTCTGTGGTGTTTTTCTTTGTGCTTAGATTAGATGTGTAATGGATATGTATGTGTTGATTTAATACTTTGCTATGTTAAAATGATGTATCTTATTCATAGTTCTAAGTGCTAAGTGTTTAAGGTGCATAATATTTGTTGTTACTAAACTAGATCTATCCTTGGGTATGTTCTACGATGTTAATAAGGTGAATGAACTAATGCATGTTGCTTCCTAAGAGTTAAAAAAAGACTCTGCGAAGTGTTATTATCACATATCTGTGTCCGAACTTTGTTACAAACACTTGTGTCCTCTAACTCCCCCTGCTTCTACCTCGGGTGAGACTATGCCTTCTTTGCAGGTGTTGTCGAAAGGGGCAGTAATCGGGGTTTTCTTGGTGCGTTGTTAAGCATTGAACCCTGGGTCTTCCCCTGTGCCAACAATAAATGTTTTTTATTTAACCATATAATGATGCACTTTACTAAAAGCACATTGGGTCTTCCAATGTTATGTTGCACATCATATCTTTTTAAAATAACACTATTAGGGTGCATCATTATTTCCCAGTGCATCCTTATTTTCGTAGCACACTAACTAATATTTTTCTTTATTTGAAATAACCCTTCTACGGTGTGCTAGTTTTGAGGGCACCGATGCACCTATTGTAGAAAACGCATTGGTGTGTTATGTACTTATAAAAGCACTGGTGTAAAGACATCCACTAAAACCTTCGCCCACTCACCTTTTCTAGTATCATCCTTGATAAATAGATTTTTGAGATATTTTTATATGGGTGTCCAAAAAAACCTCCCCTAGAGATTATTTTCCTTGTAGTTTGCCCCATTATATATTATATTATTTAGCCCTGTTAGATAGAAGGAAACATTTAGTGCATCATCCTAACAACCAAGAGAAAGGGCTCATGACACAATAATGGGATTCAATTGAGCCACTTAGAGGGACCTGAACGAAGGGTCAATTGGAGGAGGAGAACACATCCAACAACAATATTAGAAGGGATGGTATGGTAGTAGATTTCGATTTCTTCCTAGTAAAATATGGTAACATAAGTTGGAAATATGGGAGTGGTTGCAAAACTAGGCACAAAGAAGAGTTAAAATTCTGACAAGTAGACTTAAAATTTCAAGAAGCAATATTGGTTTGAGAAAGTGGTTTCTTCTCAAGCAAAAGCGACTATAAATCAACAAGCAGGGTGCTTTTTTAGGGTAGACACTTTGGGGAATTTAAGAGTATCCTATACTTGAGTTGTTTGATCAAATGTCCCCTCAAACAAAAATCTTTTTCATTATTGCAGGTGTTATTCCACAATTTCCACACCATTTTCATTGTGACATGTCTTAGTCCTTGTCCCTAACTTCGAAGCTTAAATCCCAAGTTACCTCATCAAAGTCACTTAAAAAAGCATTTTTTTTCTTATATTCGTGGGTAACCTTATTGCAACATGAGTAAATTCTCACATTTATATTGTACAACCCATAGATTCCCTCAAAAATGTGACAAATAAAATAATTTCACATTTGTAGGTGGAAATTTCAATTGGGCTCGTTTCCTAACCTCCTTGATCCCATACCAAATGGAATTCAACCTCCCTAATTCCTTGAGGATGGTATAAAGGAAAATTCGGGGGAATGGATGAGGAGGAAAATCTAGGTGCAAATTTAAGTTGAAGAAATTCCAAGTCTCCCTATTCCCCTTCATCCTTTGAGTAGCATCCCTGTAACCTAGAACCCTTGTTCCAACTTTCCTTCATTTTTATTATATGACCATAAGGTGTGTTCCTATCCTTATTGGGTCATCCAAGGAAGGGAAATATTTCTAAGGGATGGTTGAAGGAACTTTTGGATGAACATGGGAGGTTGGCTTTGAGGAAGTGTTGACGATTAGAGTCAGGTTGTAACCACTTATTTTACCATTGCTAATAAAGAGTTCTATTTTCCCCATAGTTATGTAGTATTGATTCAATTTGTTTATGCATGCTTAATAAATCCTCTTATTTGAATCTATATATAATTTAATTGTATGATTTTATGCTATAAATACCTTGTTGCGACACTTTCTTGATATTATTTTGTAGAATAACTCAAGTAGGAGTCAAGAGCAGTAACATGGTCGAGAGCAGGGAATGACACTGAACTTAGGGATACAAGGTGTGAAACTCTCTTCCCTCTCTCATAAAGTAGTTATTTCATTACAAGTCTTGTGTGTGGATTAGGGTTCTGTCTTTCAATAGGTAAATCTCTGTTGTGACATGACCCAAAGTCATGGGGGTAAAATTCCATAACAAAATTGGTGACCATATTGGGGAAAGTTATCCTAGTTTGGGTCGGTCTCAAGGTTTCTTTTTTTTTCTCTTGTTGTTTTGATTTTATGTGTTTTCTGGATTTGCTATATAAATAATTAAAGCCTTTTGGAAACTTTTATCAATTTTCTAGAAGACCCCCTTCTAGAGTGAATTTTTATTTATTCTTTGATTATGAGCCCACCCGTGAGTTTCTCCTTTATAACCTGAGAACATTAGCGAGTTTCCATTGTATGACCCATGGATATTTATGAGTACTAATAGACATAGTCACAGACCTATGTAATATTTTGGTTTTAGAAAAAAGTGTCTCTCATGTGGAAGGTGTTGGTTGTTTTTTCAGTTTTGGATGAGCCTCCTCATTGTCTTTCTTGTTTCCTTTTGCTTTCTCAAATCCTTGAAAACTTCTAAGTCACAAGTAATATTTTTCTCTTGGTTTCTTAGTGTTCTTGGCTTAATTTTATCTTTCAATTTACCCCTCCTAGCCAAGGGAGGGCAATAATCATGTATCCTACAGTTTCTTTTAGAATCTTTTGTTAGTTTTTCTTTGATAGAAAGAAAGTTAAAAAAAACTAGTTTTCTTCTAGTTAGGTCTCTTTCTTTCTTTGCATTGTTTTTCGTTCTTAATTGAAAAAGAAAAATATGTTAGCCTAGGATTTTGTTTTCTTCTCACCTTAGAAGCGTTTCAAAAGAAAAATAAGAAAGAACATCCTTTGTTTTCTTATTTT
The DNA here is from genome assembly GCA_032191745.1 of Picea mariana. Taxonomy (NCBI): domain Eukaryota; kingdom Viridiplantae; phylum Streptophyta; class Pinopsida; order Pinales; family Pinaceae; genus Picea; species Picea mariana. Next base: position 6,323 of record JASDQU010508773.1, on the reverse strand, counting down.
TCTTTTCTCAAAAGGATGCATTGTCATATTTCATAGGAATTAAGAAATTTGCATTTAAAGGTTTGAAGGATTGTTCATTTTATTGCTGAAATTCTCTTTCATCTGAAGAATCAGTGTAAAGTATTATCTTCCAATGTTCTTACAAGTTTCATTTTTGCAAGAGTATCAAACAAAATCAAGTTGAGTCCATGCCTCTTAAGTAAAAACAACCACTAAAAAAGAATTCTAAACCCTAGATGTACTAGAATTTGTTTCTAGGGTTCATAAACAAGTTTAGTGTTAGGGCCTTGTGGAGAGATAACTCTCCAAGGCCAAAAAACTAACATAGGAGTCTAAGCTAGAGAGAGTCTCGAATCCAATTTCTGTATATGTATAATCGAGAACCTCTTCTAACACAGAAGATAAACATGATCTCACACAAAGGAGAGCCAATGAGATACCCCTCTAAAGCTTAATTGAGGGTAGTGGAAAGATCGCATATTGGGGGTTTCACTATTTCCTTTACCTCCATGAGAGGTGGCACTTTCGAAGCTTAGAGATTTGTCATAATGCCCATATGTTTGATCCTGACTATCGATTGTAACCCTGGGACGTTGATTGTGAGTTGGTGACCATAAATTATTTTCCTAGGGATCTCAGAGGTGACTGCAGAGGATTTTCGTGGTACCTGGGGCAGACTTTGTATCACACTTTTCAATACTACTGGAGGGATTCCCCGTGAGGTGTGGGTACTTGCAAAAAATAAGGTTGGTTAGTTGAGGTCAGGACAACTTCTTCTCACCCCTTCATTCATTGGTCCACAAGACTTAATCAACCCATGCATTTGTCTAGAAGCTACCTTTCCACTTTTCCATTACTTTGGACTCAAGACCTTATCAACCTCGAATGAAGATTTTAAAAAGTTGTTTTCTTGCGATGTTTTTGTTACAAATTTTTATTGGAGTGTTGCTTTGTATAGTTGGATTTAGGTTTCTTCAGTATCACTACTTTTGTATCATTCATTCATGGTGTTTGACCAACTGCTCTGTTGGTCGAGAAAAACCCCTGGTATTTCTATTGAAAGTGTGGAGTCGTCTCCTAGAAGGTGTTGATTTTTATACCAATTGTTCTCTAGAGTTAGTGTGTGAGACTTTTCTGGAGATGAAAAATTTTGTGAGGGATGAACCTGAGAATAAGAAAGTTATGGCCAAATTTATGGAGGATACCAACCAAGGGACCCTTTACCAACAAGCTTCTTGTGTTTTTCCTTTCTTTGGAAATGTTGGTGCCCCCTTGATGGCCACTTTGAAAATTCTTGGGTTGAATGTATGACTATCAGTTTGGTTTTGGACCACTTTGGATGTCCCAAATTCTCTTGATGATTCTGATATAATAAGTTTATGCCATGGGAATCCAATGCATGTTGATCATTTATCTTCTACACTAGTGAATACTACTCCTTATTTTTCTCCCTTTTCTAGTGAAAGTATTGGTGCTAGTAACTAGAAGTCTAAAAGGAATAGGAAGATGAAGAGTAAGAAGAATAAGTTACAAAAATATGCTAGTCATCTTGGATACCTAGACCCAACCTCTGCTAGTTATGTTGGGGAAAGAAACCAACCACACCGAGTCATGTTAGAAGAAAAAGTCAAGTAACTAAGATTCATAATAGAATTAGTCTACCAACCTATGTGAATCATGTTGGAGACCTGTCATCAACCTCTATGAATGATGCTCAAGATAAGCAACCAACAATTGCAAATCATGCTGGGGGAAAGAGTCTAGTCACTACTAGTCATACTGGAAAAATGTCTCCAACCTCTCTAAGTCATGTTGGATATCAACGCCTAGCCTCTGCAATTCATGTTGTGAGTAACACACTGATAGATGAAAATCATGTTGGGGGTATTGATACTATTTAGAAGCCTAGAGATATAGGACATAACCCAAGTTCCGTTATCAGATTTGTGAGGAATACGAACTTACACATTTGTGCCCTGCTATTTCCATTGTACGAAGAGCATGTTCCTTGTCTAAAGGCCCTTCTAGTTCCAAGTCATATCCAGTTTCCCAACAATCTATTCAATCATTGGTTGATGAATTTGTCATTATGATGCAATACTCAATCGATACTACTCTTGTTTTGGGCAGTTATGTGTTTCTTTACCATGTTGTATTGCATCCTATTCAACCAGTGGTTAAGGAAGTAGTTGCACTGATTCAATATTCAGTCGATCCCACTCTTCTCTTGGAGAGTGACAATTCTAAGGAAGTGGTATCGCCGATGCAATATTTGGCTAAACCCACTCTCCTTTCGAGGCGTGATGCGTATTTCGACTATGTCATTATCATTTCCATTTTAGTTCCTTCTAATGAAGGGGGCATTATACTCTCTTCAATTATGCACCCTCCAATTCCTAGGATGGTTTCCTTTGATTGGAATGATCTTGTAGAGCCTCACCTTCCTTCTTTGACACCTTTCCAAATAATGGTTCTGGTTGAATCTATGTTGAAAGGTGTATGTCGATGTTTTATAGATGAAGTATCCTCTACAAGTATTTTATCCTCCTCATATTGGCAAGCTTTGGGTTATCCCAAGATTGTGTCATCTACCAGTGAGCTACTGGATTTCAATAGAAAACCTAGTGAATGTATGGGGTTCCTTAGTTTCCTATCACGTTAGGTGGGAACACATTTCTAATCGATATTTTAATGGTGTCAGGCCCTTTATAAATCAATATGCTTCTTGGATGTGGTTATATCTATGCTATGAAGGTTGTGGTCACTACAATATTTTGTGTGATGAATTTCCCTCACAATGGAAGCATTGCCACTATTGATCAACATTCATCTGATAATCACCATCCTAGTTTGACTTCATCTCAGTTTTCTCTTTTGTGTGTCCCTAGTCTTCAAGTAGAATATTCCCCGACACGGGTGAATTATGTGGCATCTTATCCTCGATGTTCAATTTCTCCTGAGATGGGGTATTTATAGTTATGTTTTCCTTCTCGAGACAAGGTCTCAGCAATTGATCATGTGTTGTATTGAATGGGTACATGCAATCCTTTTATTTCCCCTCTTGGCCTGAGTAATCTCACATTTTCTCTTGAGTTTGATATTGTTGTTTGTAAGACTTTGAGCCCTGGTATTTGTGTGTTGTCAAGCCTCAGTTTCATGTATGTTGAGTTGCCTTTATACAAGTCCATCCCTGAAGCTATGATTATGGATCTTCAACCTCCTCATAAAGATGAAGCCTTACAAGTTGGTTTCCAATGAAACCCTTGGCTTGAGCCTAGAAATGGGATCTAGCTGGAGAACTACTCTGCATAAGCCACAAGGTTGTGCGTTCCTCTATACATTTCATATTTTTAAGGTTTCCTATTTTTGAGATTTGTATCCATTAGAACATATGTTTATTATTAGTTTCTATATTGGAATTATTAACTTCTGGGTAAGTTTTTTTGGTATTATATACAATAATTTGAAGACATTTTTATTTGCTACCTTTTCATTCCATGTCGATCCGTTCTAACACGTAATGATCTCGAAACTGGCATATAGGTTAGGTTTTCTCCTCCATGAATTTTTGTGTTATTCATTTATTGTTTCATATTACCTTAGGATCAACCCCACTGAGTTGCGACATGCAAACTTCTATGATGTTTACAAGTTTCATAATTCATGTGGTAGATCCTACCTTCCATGGGCATCCTAGCTCAAAATCCCTTTGTATTCTTGAACTGTAACAACCCTAGTTGAATAAATGTTTAAGGATTATTAAGTAAAAAATAATTAGAGGATTAATTGTATTAACATGGTATTAATTAAACAAGATTGGTATAATGATACTAATTAAATATTTATTAATTAATTAATGGTTGCAATTTGATTAATTAATTACAAGTTACATTCATTGACATGGGTATTAAATTAATAGGGATAATAAATTATAAGTTTTATTTGTTAAAGACTTACGTACACGGAAACAGATAAGACATTAAACCTAAAGGGATAAGATATTAATTATAAAGGGATAAGATATTAATTATGAGGAAATAAGGTAATAAATGGGTAGGTAAGGAAGTAAATGAAAGGGAGGGTGGTGAAGGAGGAATATGAGGGAAGGAGGTTTACGAAGGAGGCATTACCATTCTACGGGAATTTTTGGGGGAGTTCTCTCTTGGATTGCACAGAGGAGAGTTGAGTTCTGTAGTCGGATTGGATCAGTACAGGCACCGATTTACTGGAGGTTTTGGGCACGGGCGCCAGGATATCCATATGATATCCTAGAGCTAGGAAGTTGTCCTAGTTGGTAGGGTGGAGCAAGGTTTTGGGCAATGTTTACACAGTTCAGCAACGGTCAACAAGGCAAGTGGAAAGCGGAGGGTTAGCATCAGACCAAGGTAATTTAAATTAAGTATTTGTTTATTCTGTTATAAAATTAATATTCGTTGTTAAATTTAACTTGCGTATGTGCTAAATTAAAAGGATTTATTGAATTTTTTGAAATCAAGTAGATATTACTGCTACAATTTATGTAATTAATGGATGTTAAATTTATATTGTCTCTACACATGGTATCAGAGCTTTTGTTTGAAATCTGGGCCTAAGGGCCAAAGATCCAAGCTCCAACTCCAGCTCTACCTAACTTGCAAACCAAACACATAAATTTTAACACAAATATAAAAATAAATGAAATACATATAGAAAATGTAAAAATTTTAACACAAGTTCACTCTCTTTAATTTATGACTAGAAATACAAACATGTACATGATATCATACCTGCCTATCCACACCTTTTGCAATATAAATCAGCAAACTTTCATTTTGGATGTCCAATTGTTTGTATTTACATTGATGTACATAAATGAATATATATTTGCCTATATATTTTTTTTTTTATATTTTATGTATTTTTTTAATTTTCTGAATCAACTCCAAGTTGAAGGGAACGCTAAGTCCAAGTCTGACAATTTTGATCATAAGGAAGAAATGAAAAACAGAAATCTCAATATAACTTCCTCAATTGCATAGCATGTTGAGGCAAGGAAAGGAAATACTAACAACATTATTTCTCCATGCATAAAATGTTAGGGAACAGACTCCTGATTTCCTAAAACAGGGAGATCGACTACGGATTGACAGAATATTTCTAAGTTAGAAACTTTCATAATTTACTAATTTCATTCACACATCAATATGATCTAAGACACAGTTCCAAAAATAGGTGAAGAGCATGCCCTGGTATATATATATATATGTAAATAACTACGCCCATAACTAGCATTGGACATATGTCAGACATACATATATGCAAATTTACAAAAAGGCAGAATTATAAAATTAAATAAATTCTTCAAGAAAACACAATAGAGTGGATGAAGTACAACCTTGTCTCACTGTTAATGCAACAGTAGCATCGTTCTCAACCTTTTGTTGTGCCAGGGTCTTTGCATCCTCGAGTTTGAACCCTGCAAAATAAGCTCTAACTCAGAAACCCCGAGACTATTTCCACCATGGTAAGGCTCAACACTACAGTGGCTTTGATTTAAACCCATTTTCTAAAAATGCATCACCTCTACCATAACTAACTAATGTTATGTTGACGGGCTATGAAAGAAGCAATCGTCTTAAATTCAAAATTATGGTGAAATGTGAGGGAAACGGTGAAATGGGTACCTACTTTTCTTGCTCCGCTTGCCACTTCCTTCATCCTCATCTTCTTCTTCATCCTCTTCTTCATTGCCAGGTTGTTCATAAGAATGTTCTTCCTCTTTAACCTCAATTTCTATGCCCTCGTTGGCTTCTTCCTTGACCTCATTGTTCTCCAGTTGTTGTTGTTGCTGTAATAAATAAAGGTCTACTTGCTCTCTGATGAAGGCCTTCTTGCTCATCAAATCAACTCCTACTTCCTCTTCCAGCTTATGCTGTATACTCGTAGTCGTAGTGGTCGTTAAGTCCGCGGTCTGTAGAATTTCCTTCTGGCACTCTGCGATTTCTTTCTCCAGAACCATCTTGGTTTCCCGGTTTTCTGGCTATCAAAACCGATGGAAATGAATTCTTCTCTTCCTCTCTTCCTGGATTGTACAAGTAGATTGTGCATCTGCTGCGATCATTTGTGAGTGGAGTTCGTGGTTTTAGGGGCACAGATTTTGAGGGTTTGTAAGGGAAAAGGAGTCGAGAATGGAAAAACGCGAAGGAAGAAAAGGCAACCCTTTCCCGCTGCCACTACCACTTGACAACACTACAAACAAGTCGAAGGAAGGGCCTAGAGCGAAAATTCCCAGCACCAAGGTAGATTCATAACAGTTTTGAGCGCATAACCCACAAATGAGTACC
>JASDQU010508771.1:46429-57889 GCA_032191745.1 Picea mariana | reverse complement strand
GGGTCAGTGTCTCAAGACACATGAAGAGGAGGAGGACATGTCTCATGTTCCATATGCGAGTGCAGTTGACAGGTTGATGTATGCAATGGTCTGTACTATACTGGACATTGCACATGCAATGGGAGTTTTGAGCAGGTATATGTCAAAACCAGGGAAGGAGCATTGGATAGCAGTAAAAAGGGTTTTCAGGTTTTTGCGTGGCACTGCTAGCTATGGATTGTGCTAGCAAGGAAGACCAAGATTGGATAGAGTGTTGGACATACATGGCTTTGGGGATGCAGATTGGGTTGGAGATCTGGATTGTAGGAGATCTACAAGTGGGTATGTGTTTAACCTGTTTGGAGGAGCAATCAATTAGATGAGAAAAAGACAGGTTGTAGTGGCACCTTCAACTATAGAAGTTGAATACATGGCAGACACTCATGCAAGTAAGGAAGCAATATGGTTACAAAGATTGTGTTCAGGTATTGGGTTGGTACAACAAGCTATAAGGATAGATTGTGACAGTCATAGTGCAATTTTTCTGGCGAAGAACGCGACTTATCATTCAAAGACAAACCATATTGATATTCAATATCACTTTTGTGAGAGATATGGTTGAAAAAAAGAAAGTGTTGCTGATGAAGGTGGACACTTTGAAGAATGTTGTAGATTCATTAACAAAATCTGTGAGCACTGAGAAGTTCTTTTGGTGTAGAGGATCTATGGGCATTATTGATTATGTAACCATGTATGCAAAGAAAACAACAAGTGGGAGAATGTTGGGTATGTGTTATATTCTTTACACGACTAGTTGAAGTGTCTACTATGTTGTGTTGGGCATGCGGGGGTTCGGGGGCAGCGCCCCCGAGAAATTTGTTTTTGCCTCGGGAAACATGTCAAAATTTTTGCCTCGATTTTCGTGTTGCCTCGATTTTCGTGTCCATTGTTGGGCGTTATTTCAACACATGGTTTTTGCCGATGGTTTTCTATTTATGGTTAAGGAATTAGGGTTGTTGATTAATCCATGTCATTGGGTTAGGGTTTTGGATGTCGCTGGTTCCTATATGTATATTGTATTGTAAACAATGTATCACAGTGAATGAATATAGAATATGTTGGTTTTCTTGGTTTGGATTTCCAGGGGAAAAATCTTTGTGTAATGTGTGTATTTTCCATTGTATCTTTTCTGTTCTTTTACTGAAAATCCGTTTGTAGTAAATATTGTACAAGGTTAAAATCTACACTTAAGGCATAGATTCCATTGTCGTGAAGGATGTTTATCATGTTTTTCGGGAATTTAAAACCATGCCCTAATCCAACCCATGGATCTTCCCCTACTCTGACTTGCTTACCATTGTCGACATTCCATACGATATGTTTTCCAACTAATGGAAACACCTTCACTGGAGCTTTCCAGCAAATCGAGCCATTTTGTGTATTCTTTATAGTCATCTTGATCCATTCTATGAATGCCATCCCTGATATGTACTTGGAAGACATTACTCTGCCCTATAACATGTCATTGTGTAGCAGCCTCCACAAAATTTTGGCCACCAATGCTCGATAAAACCAAACCAAGTTCTTAATACCCCATCCTCCAAGCCCTTTTGGCATGGCCAACCTTGTCCACTTTGTTAGGGGAAAATGTCGATTCTCCAAATTACAAGCCCATAAGAAATGAAAGCATAATTTTCTTATTTTATGTAGTATATATTTTGGAATTTTTGCTATAGTTACCCAGTAAAAAGGAATACTACTCAATACGACATTCAAGAGAACCAATCTCCCACCCCTTGAAAGCCAGCGATGGACCCAGAAAGAGATTCATTTTTGGATTTCTGTGTAGAGCCACAACCAATCCCTGAAAGCATAGGCTTTTGGTTTCATAATGAAACCCAAGTACTTAATCCCTTCGTCAAGCCATTTTTTAGGAAACGACAAGCATCCTTGCAGCTGGGTTGCATCCTCTTCCTGTAGACCATTGATAAGCACAATGATTTTTCCTTGTTGACTTACATTCCTGTAGCAAGGCAAAAAATCTCTATAATATTTTTAAATGCTTGGAACTTCGAGCAGATTCTTGCACCAAACAAAATTACGTCATCAACAAAGAGTGGATGAGAAAGAACTTCAGAGTTAATTGAGATCCTTATTCCTTTTAGGGGTCCTTCTCTTCAAGCTTTTTTTATCAACAAACTTAAGCCTTTGACAACGAGCATAAACAAAAAGGGAGAGAGAGGACATCCTTGTCTAAGTCCTCTTGAGGAATGAAAAGAGGGAGAGGGGACTCCATTTATTAGGACTGCGAAAGAGGGGGATTTGATACATCCCATAATCCAATTAATTGTTTCAAGGTTCATGACCAACTGGATCAAAGCTAGTCTAATGAAATTCCAACTTACTCTATCGTAAGCTTTAAAGAGATCAAGTTTAATGACAAAGGAGGGGATTTTTTTTTCTTAATGGAGTGGAGCACTTCTTGTGTGATGGAGACAACGTTATGGATTTGACGATTGAATAGGAATCCATATTGTTCTTCAGAATTGAAACTACTAAAAATCTATTTCAAATGATTTGCTAAAAGATTGGCACTGAGTTTATAAATAAGGTTGCAATAGGAAATGGGTCGGAAATATTCGAAAGAAGATGGGGCATGGGATTTGGGAACAAGGGTAATAGAGGTTGAGTTAAAATGTCCCCACATCCTTCCCAGCCTTTTGGATTCATTTACCACCTTTAGAAGATCCCCTTTATGGTTTCGTAGAATCCCCCAAAAAAATCGATTGTTAGGCCGTTTGGCCCTGGGCTTTTGCATCTTTGGAATGACGAAAGAGTATGAAATAATTCTTTCTATGTGATATCTTGTTGTAAGGCACTATTCATTTTGAGGGAAATTTGATAAGGGAAAAGGTAAATAACCTTCAAGATCTCGGCTATTGGACAACCCGTTGGTTCTTTGAACAAATTGAAGAATTTTTTTTTTCCTGCATCTGCTATCTTTTCTTGACACGTCACCTTCATCCCATCGACGTCCTTTATTTCCCATATTGAGTTTGTAACTCTGCAAAAATTGGCAGGTTTATGAAAAAAATTTGTATTGTTGTCTCCTTCATGGATACAAACCACTTTGCTTTTTTGTCTCCATTTTGATTCCTCTTTCATAAGAAATTCATATTTTTTTCTCATTAGCTCCTTTAACGTTGCCTCTTCCTCTTCTAATAGAGTTCCAACCTCTCGGTGTAACAGAAGGTCGCCTAGCTTTGCTTCCAATTCAACAATCTTTGACAATTGCTTTTTCCTGAACTCTTTAGCCCACAAAATTGTCTCTTTTCTGATTTTTCCTATATTCTCAGCCAACTGTTGCATGTAGGTAAGTCTCGCATCCTCAACCAGTGGGATCCAGGCATCAATTACCATATTTCAGTAATCTTCTTATTTTAACTATTCTCGATTGAATTTCATCGAAATAGGTCTCCACGTGCCAACTTTTGAGATTTCAAGTACAATCGACAGATGATCTGAAAGCCCTTCGATTTCCACCCTAGAAGAAAAACCCCACCGGTTCTCTACCAGTGTTTTAGAGATAAAAAAAATTGATCAAGTCATTTTGCTACCAATCCTACACCTTTCCTCCCATTGGTCCATGTGTGAGCGATCTTCTTTGGGGCCATATCAATTACATTATGCTTTCCCATCCATCGGGAGAAAAATTATTCTAACGGGTCTGGGGAAAGGATTTTGACCCCATACCTTAGCGAGCGATAACGTGAAGTTTAGGTCCCCCCCATAATTAAATCTCCAAAATTTAAAACATTTGAAACATTTAAATGTTCCCAAAAAGGACACTTGTTGACATATGGCCCATATACATTGCAAATTTTGGACATTCAGTTGAGCCAGCTCTCCATGACTTGAACCGCTATACATGAGGGGAGAAATTCTACATTTAACACCTTAATCTTTGGGTTGCATGTTGTCAAGAGGCTGCTTGAAATGTCGCATGCATCACTAGAGAAAAAATCCCATCCCTTGAGCCACAAACTGAAAAACTCCTTCGCCTTTAATCTGTTGCACATCGTCTCTTGGATCATTATTACTTCAGGATTAACCACCACACACAATCGTTTGAGTGATAACAATTTTTGAGCGCCCCCTACTCCACGAGCATTAAAAGATAACATTTCATTTTGTAACCCTGGGTTGGGCTTTCCCTGCTTTAAGGGCCCTTAGAATTGTTGATTGTTTTCTACATCTAATCTCTTTGGTTGCCTGAGACTAGGCTAAAGAAATTCTATATTTCCTTCTAGCATGACCCCCAGGAGCGGGATCCAAAGCTATCCCTTCGACTTCTTCCCAGATTAGGCCAATCTTTACTTTATATTGCAACAGATAATCTGATTTGATACCAGAGGACTGACTCAAGGTATGAGAGGAAGAAGGGGAACCGGGTAGTCGACAGGGAGACTTCCATTCATCGAAATCACCAGGAGATATCTTTACCTCATCCACCGCTAAAACTTTATCAAAATCATATAAAGTGAGGGAGAAATCGAGACACTGAGCTGGGGAAGACTTGCGAGTAGACAACAAAAGGGGGGAGGACAAATATATCAGAGCTTGGACCTTTTTGGAAGAAGTAACCTCAACATTGGAAAGAGAGTTAACAAGAAAAGAAGGAATTTGTTCTTTACCAAGATCATCATGATGTGATGAGTTAGCCACAATGCCTCCTAATAGACTGAGACGAGGTTTTTTTTTCCCCACACTTTCCACATTAGCTATTGCCACCACCGAGACCGAATTTGAGGTCACCAACTCATTTTTTCTTTTCCATTTTTTGTAAACGAGGGAAAATGAGTGGGAGATCTACTACACTGTGCCTGAAGGTGTCCTACATCATGGTAACCATAACACCTTAATGAAATTTTCCAGTATTCGATCCTCTGACTAACTGTAAAATTCCCCCATACCAATTCGATCTCATCATGCAACCCATCTTGCAAGTCAACTTCAATTTGAAGCCATGGCCACTGATGGTCTACCTTGGAGTCCCATCTTGATTCTAACCCAACAAGCCTGCCAATGTTGTTTCCTATAACCTTTAGAATCTCTTCTCTCCAAAATACCATAGGGAGATTTGGTGATATAGCCCATATTTTTGTAGGAGAGAGTGTGTCTTGTGCTGAGTCAAAAGATATTGACCACTCTTTCAGAACCAGACTCGAAGGTCTCCAACCACATGATCTATTTAATATTTCCATCATATCAGCATGCGTGTTGAACTCAAAACAAATACACCGTATTGCGAGAGTGTGGAAGACAAATAAATATCCAAGCACAGGGTGCAAATTAACTTCCAACCATTTTTTGATCGCCACTAGGGTAACAAATTTCCCACAAAAACGTCCCACTACAGTTTTTCCAACCATCCTGGAAATATCTCCAATTCCTATTTCATCCCTCACCACCATACGCTTGTGCTCTCTGCAAGTTTTCTAGCACTTTCATTTCTTAGGCTCGCGGATTTTCTGGCTTGAGGACGATTATGCGAGAGCTCCTTCTCCTTTGTGACCTACATTTAAATCTTTCCTCGACAATTTCTCTGCATGAAATTCTAGCTCTTCTACCGAGCCTTGAATTCCCTTCACTTTCTCCTTAGACAAGATACCACTAGAATGAAAACTCTCGAAGTTGTTTTGTGAAAAGCCACCTTCCACATTGAAAGAGGGGCCTCGTACATGGATAGGTTCCTCGGGATTTGACAACAAAGGGGGATCCAACGGGCCTAAATATGCCATGTTGGATGCCTTTTAATCTTTGCAACCTTACAAATTCGTCATTCGTTACAAAAACATCCTCCGAGCCCATGCAATCTGTACCGAAATCCAGGTCTTCATCCGCCATAATACTCGATTTAACTACTTTTTAATGAGGATCCATCCGATCGGAGATCTTCAACACCTAATTACAGTTGACATCCGAGCTTAATCGAATCAATTTGCAGAGAAGTGGGAACCACAATGATGGAAGGGGTCTGAATTCATTCTCCATTAATGAAACCCAAGGGCCCTCGAGAAGCTCCTAGCATTATCTAAAGAATAAAGAGACCATCGATCCATCAGATTGAGGCAAAACCTACCAATTTTGTCATTAAAACTATGATTTGAACCATGAGAAGCCAGACAAATATAGTAGTTTTAAAAAAAATAAGAAAAAAAAGTACACACGCACACACATATATGTATGTAATTTTTTTTCTTAATTTGTTTTTAAAACTATTATATTTGTCCATCTTACGCCAATCATTTGTAAGTTACACGTCTCTCTATCACATTCATACTTTGCCATAAAATCCCCTCTCCACATAAAATTATCAAAACCTTCACACAACAACGCATATAAAATGTCCCATGGATTTGGTGTTAGTTCGCGGCTTGAATGCCTTTGCCACATGGAGGGTAATGGCCCGAGACATAATTCCCCAACCCTCATTTCTTCTCTTGGTGGGTACGGGATGATACAATTGTCTTCATTTTGTGACATGAAGCCTTGAGTAATGACTCTGCAGTTCTTTGCCATGGGACGTAGTGCATCTTCTTTCATCATGAAGCACACCAACATTGAATTGGATTTAAGGAGGCTTGCACTCAGCAGGTAGCCTCAAGTTGTTGCAAACTTTGTCGCTATGAGCTTTAACTCCCTCAAGCGTGGAGTTGGACTTGGTGAGATCACTCTTATCAATTTTCTTATGATTATTTGCGTGATAGGGTTGTTGGACTACGATTGCCAATAGACCAAAAATCGTAGATGTTAGTCTCCACCACAATTGTTGTAGTTAGGATCCACGAGAGGGGGTTAACCCATGTCGCAAAACTCGTGAGAAGCGCTAAACCCAATATCCAACAATTCCCCCTCCCCCCATTGCGTGTCGGGCGAGTTTTGAAATCAAGACCTGTCACTTTGATTCCATTTGTTGGACTACGATTGACGTTAGACAAAAACTCATAGGCGTTAGTCTCCGCCAAAATCGTCGGAGTTAGGATTCACGAGAGGTGGTTAACCCATGTCACGAAACTTGTGGGAAACGTTGAACCCAATGTCCAACGAGGGTTCCTTCATTTCCATCCTCTAGTTTCATGTTCAATTAGGGCGCTCATGAAAGACCTCCTAAGCAAGCTTCACTATTCAAAATTGTTCCCCCTTGCTCCGGTCTTGTCCGTGTAGTACACTCTTTTGGTCTCTTTGCTTGGTATCATATCTCCGGTGCCAACCTGGCCTCATTCGGTCTTTGTGGTTTTACGATTGGTTTCAGGTCCACCTTGGCCTCCCTGGAACAATAGCTGGGTTCTAAAGAGGGCAGATGATGTCCATTGTTTTTGGTTCTTTATCTGGGTGGTTTTGTGTTAAGTGTCTTGGATATGTAAATAGAATCACATACAATAAATCCAAGAATAATATAGAACAAATCCACCTTTACTGATATGAAACCCTTGAGGTAGGGAAACACCTTACAATTGATCATTATATGGAAGGAATCCACTCATGTTCACTTGTCTCTTCGAGGGGGCAAACTCCTAATGAGCTAAGATCCAAATACAATACTCTTAAACAATCCCCATTACATTGCTCACACCTCTTTATATAATACTACCTACCACCTAAGAACATTCTAGAGAAGGAACCTTTTAGTAGGTGGAACCTTCTAGTAAGCCTTCTCACCTTTATTGTGTTCACACTATTAAATGAACCTTATTTACTAGAAATGACCTCCATACATAACAATACATAACCATATTATTATTCCTATTTGGTACCTCTCTAGGTACCCCATATTATCCCCCTAGATACACTACATTCCACACCCCTTAGAAAAGCGTTGTCCTCAACACTTTTTGTGAGGAAGTACAACCATATACCAGGGTTTCATGGATAAGTGTGGACCATAGTGTTGAAGTAGGCTAGAGAACCAGGATCCCATGTAGAAGTGCTAGCCACCACGTTGAAGTATTCCAAGCTCCACTGTAAACTTGGGTCCCATGTTTAAGTGCTCATGTTAATTCCCCTCTGAAGATACTGGGATTCAATAGGCACCTGAATGTGGATCAAAATATGTAGAGCCATCCATATCCAAAATATCATCCACACAACACACTAGTAAGGGAGAGTGAGAAAACTAAAAATTAGTATTCATAGAAGGCTCTCGACTTCTCTCCATGATATTCTCTACATAACGTGGAGTGGAGTCATCAAATAGAAGATGAAAATAGTTATCATCCCATAAATGACAACTATCCATATACTAATAATCACAATCGACCTCAAAATCATACCAAGCATATCTTTCTTCATTATATTCTTCCGTGATGTAAGGGTATATGGTCCCCATAATATATCTATCTTGTTATTTAGCTATGGTCTCTTGAATATCTCAAATATCTGTTTTTATGCTCATGAGTGTTTGAATATGTCAGAGAGTGTTGTTTATGCCCATGAGGATTTGAGAGCGAAAATATTCAGAGGCTGTAGCGCATGACATATCCATTATATGAACCTCATATAATATACCAAAATAAATATTTGAAAATACTCTATCCAATGGCACTGATTTGGAAAGAATATGAGTACCTTGTCAAAAGTTATGAGCTCTGCAGTCTCACGACCATCATAAAAAAACCTTGAAAAATGTTGATTTTAAATAAACTATATCTTCACTTGCGGAGCTCTGATTTGGATGATTTTGTTTTAATAAATAGGTTTATTTTGTGATAGGAACTCAAATATACAATTGGTTTGGATAAATTTTGTACCAAATGCTACAAAAACCCGCAAATCCCACGACCGTCCTCGAAACCCCCCTGAAAATTGTTGATTTTAAATTAGAGATATCTTAACCTCCTGAACTCCGATTCAATTTTTTTTTTTTTAAATTGGTTGTTTTTCCAAGAGGAATTCATAAAAAATCTACAAGAATTGATCTGATTGTCGCAACTCTTTTTTCTTTTTTTCTTTTGAAAACTTACAAAATAGAAACATTCGCCTCTTTTCTTGGTCGAGGGAAGTGCTCTGATACCACTTGTTAAGTGCCTAAGATCTATAAATATAATCACATACAATAAAATCCAAGAATAATATAGAATACATTCACCTTTATTGATATGAAACCCGTGAGGTAGGGAAACACCTTACATTGATCATTTTATGGAAGGAATCCACTCCTATTCACTTGCCTCTCCATGGGGGCAACCTTCTAATGATATAAACTCCAAATAAAATACTCTTCAACCATCCCCATTACATTGCTTACACCTCTTTATATAATAATACTTACCACCTAAGAACATTCTAGAGAAGGAACCTTCTAGTAAGCCTTCTCACCTTTATTGTGTTCACACTATTACATGGGAATTATTTACTAGAAATGGCCTCCACACATAACAATACATAACCATACTATTATTCCCATTGGGCACCTCCCTAGGTACCCCATGTTACCCCCTAGATACACTACATCGTGGCAACAAGTTTGCTCCATCTCTTAGTTAGGCTCCTAATTCTTGGACTTTTTCTCCCCTATCTAGTTCTAAATCTCGACTGTGGTTGGTCATTTCCTTGTCTCCTCTTCTAGACAATAGTCTCCAGGGGTGGCTTACGTTGTGACCTGCTCTAATCCCTCTCAAATTTCCATCATGAAATTAACTGCTCCCATCCTTGGTGTTGTGAGCATCTGCATAAGCACCCTCAAGCGCTCCCCTGTTGGCCCCATTCCTCGACATATGAGTAATTCACCACACCAAAATACTCATGCTCAAAAGGACATAATTCGAGCGGTTACTACATTCAAGCTTAGGTTTTTCGAGGAAATCAAGTGAGAAATTAAGGATATGGGGGAAAAGGTTAAATGGAAACGATAACATATTTCCAAATAGAAGATGGAGGTTGAATTTAAGGAGTGTATCCATGACCCCAAATTCTCTCGAACCAGGGACACTAAAATTGCTAAATTCGTAGATATCTACTGGCTCAATAAGTTCTTTATTACTTAGATCGTAGAGGAGCATGATGACCCTCATTTTTCCATCTGGGACAAGCTTCATTGGTTGGAAAACGTTTTTTTCCATTAAGTGCAAGAAGGTCTTTAACTTGGATTTTTTCGAGGTTTCTCTAATAGACTCCCCTAGGTCTCCTATGCAACATGTTGAATTAGACCAACTGCGTGGAGCTTCTCCATCTAATCCTATCACGGTGGAAGATGAATTGGACTAGCAGAACATCAGAAAAGTAGAGGCAAAGCAACACAATGATTTCCAGGCTTAGTCTCCTCATCCTCTACACCACTACTGCTGAGAAAGGGCATCAACCCTCCCCTCATTTTTTGTTATTTTGTTGTTGGCTCATGTCATATGATAGGATAACAAAAATAGTTGTTTAAGTTAAACTATGTCATTCAAAATTATAGAACACATGGTTTAATACGATGCTACCCTTGTGGTCTTGGTTTCCAGGCTATATGTGATGTTGATTGTATACTTTTTTGTACTATATTAATACTAAAGACTAACTAGCTTACAAAAAAAACATATATAAAATGTAAAACTTTCCATTACCTTATCATGATCAATTTTTAGGAAAAGAGCTCATTGATGTTGTACCCAAGTTCTTGACTTGGATTACAAATTCTAATGTGAAGGTATCCCCACTCATGTACTAACATTAACAATTGTTTTGTATCATGTTGAGTAATACTCTCCTGCTCATATTCAATCACCAAAATATTTCTCTATATATGGAGCAATACCTCTCGTTATTTGCATTGGTAGAACTTATTATAATGTTTTTTTTTCATGTTGTTAAGCACCCACCCTCCAACCTATGAGTGAGAACAAGATTCCTGGTACCTTACTAGCCCTAATCAATGATTAGCTCACAAAGAACCCCAATCAATAATCAACTCTCAAATATCGAACATGTCACAAGTGGGATTTAACTCGGGTGGGGAGGATAACAACTTGTCCTCTCTACCACTCAAGATAGACCTAGTGGACATATTATAATGAAAGTTTTATGTAGGAAAATATGTAATTATACATTAGCGTCTTTTGTATTGTGTGAACATCATACTTTGAAGTGTGAGCTAAAGTGATGTTATTGTTTGAGTGAGGGATTTGACTCTTGCATTTCGAGATTGGAAGCCATTGGAGACTTATTATCTATTTACTAATGCAACTCTAGTTTTTTTAGTACAAAGTTAAAATTTTCACATATTTAATTTAGTTTTTGTTTAATATGTTGTTGATTTACATGTTATACTTATATAAGTTCATATAAAATTTTCTTAAGTTACTTGTTGGTATTCAAAACTTGTGTTTCTGATGTTGTTGTTTTACATGTTAGACTTATATAAGTTCAAATGAAATTATCTTAAGTTACTTGTTGGCATTCAAAACCTTTGACATTAAGTTTCAGAGTGCAATGTTTTTT
>JASDQU010508771.1:18027-36416 GCA_032191745.1 Picea mariana | reverse complement strand
ATGGTTTTCCTTCTAAAATGTCATTTATGTGTATCATTATGTTTTTCTTGCAATATAATGCTTTATTTTTTAAAAAACTATATATATATATATATATATATATATTTTTTAGTTTTTTTATATACGACGTTTCCCCCGACATTTCCATTTTTTGAGGGCTTGTTTCGTATCGTCCCGGTTTCGGAAACTCAAAATCATTTCCCCGTTTTGTGCAACTTAGAAATAGACCCTTGTACTTGTATGCTGACTTATAATGGAAAATTCCTATCTAGTGGGTAATGGAGTCAAAAAATACATATGGCCCTCATGCTGAGAAGCTGAAAAAAGGGGTCTCATCCAAATTTGCTCCCTGCTACCATACCATGTACACTCCCTGTGGAAAATGTGCTGAAGTTGACACATGGGAGAGAGTCACTTAGTCAGATGTCAATAATGTAAACACCTGCCAAGCAGGAAAGAACCTACTAATAATGCCAATGGGCCGTAAGGTATGAGCACAACCTGTCATTGTGAAAGGTTTACTGAAGTCAAACACTGACACAGATCATTCAATCAAGGACCAATGTTGATTAGCCTTGTCGAATTTGAAATGATTGCCCATGAGGCTAATGACCATCAAGGTGCTCTACTTCAGGATCATCCCCAGATAATGTGTCAGAGTCGATGCAGGATGATTTGCTGAAAGGAAAAGCAATGATGAAAAACTCTTCCCTCAACATGAAGTGATAACTCAAGACAATATAGGATGTATAGTACCATGTCCCTATCGCTAGATGAGGGGGATGACTGACTTAAAGCAGTTGACTCAATGGAAAGCAATGAAGAGACAAAACATAAGATGACTCAAGATTTTCCTATGTCTCTTCAACTTTACCCTTCCTAATGGACTCAATGCTTTGGAATATGAACAAACGGACCCTCATCCAGGCTCACTCTAAAAATAAGACAACAGGAAGACTCGACAAACATATGATAAGACACTCGGAATTTTGGCCCAAAGTTTCAAAAAAAATGGACAACAATTATTGGGAAACTAAGACCAGCCTCATGTGAGGCACTGATGACATCACAAGACATGACCACATACCGATATAGTAAGGAAAAAATCAATGACTCTTACCCTAAGACTTGAAAGCGGATGACTTGAAAAAAAATCTGTGAAACAAAAAGAGTTAATTTGCTGTCATAAAACATAAAAATCAGTGATACTGAAATCTGAAAATGACATTGTGGAAATAAGGAAAAATCTACCCCTAATCAACAAATTTAAACAATGACTACTACCCCCAAAAAACCCAAAATTTCACCTCTTTTTACTCTGGAGGTTAGTCAAAACTGGCATCATTAATCAACATACTCGAATGACCAATGTAACCATGCAACTAAGTGATCAGTTAGACGAGAAAGATCAACATAGTTAACCTTCCAGTGTAACCAATCATGAAATCTCTTAAGCTGAAAAGATGCCTTGATGTACTTGCTACCGAATATATTGTTGAAGGCTGTTGGCTGGAATTTGGAACATGGTACTTCAATAATAATGAGCATGAAAGCATGAGAGCCAAAACTCTTAGAATCTACCTACTGAAATACCTCCATTCTTAGCTCAATTGGATCATGATGAATATCCAAGCATTAGTCAGTGAAAGCATCCTCTTGAAGAACAAAATCGAAATGTGGGATCATAGGCAAATTGTAAGGGGTATCATCTTCTGGTTGAACCAAAAGTTGCTCCCCTTGTTGCAATGGTAGCTGATCAAATTGTTCTTGAACGACTGCTAGGATAGGCTAGGATGAAGTCTCTTGTTGATTGAATTTTGCATAGTTGACTTGTGGTTCTTCCTCTTGAAATTTATCATCATCACTGAATTGAACCATTGAACACACTTGAAAACTCAACTCTTCTTATTCATCTTCATGGAACTCTGCATATGACTCAAGTGGTGCAGATACTGGTTCCCGATCATCCAAGCTTGAGCCATCGTCATCCTATTCATCTTCGGGAGCTTGATGAGGTGCAAGTTGTTGTTCTTCAATAACAAGGAATTCTTGCGCTCTTGTAACGACCAATGGTTGAATATCATTGAATGGTGTCACCTTCCTTGGTTGGTCAGGAACATGGATCAGAGGAAGCTTATAGGCTGCAAGGATATTTCTTTCTAACTTGATAGCAACAACTTGGGACTCCTCCAGATTGTGAAGATCTTTGTTCTTGAGAAAAATACCTAGAATTCCATCATATGTCTCAAGATAGTACATCAAAGCCATAGCATCATTATGCCTTATAGCAGTAGGAATTCTATAATAAGCCTTAGATAAGATAAGACAAGATAAGATAATTTTATTAATGTCCGACTAATGACCACAAAAGTAGGTCAAAGGGACTGTGGAGTACAATGATGTCAATACATTGCAGGAGTACCAAAAGGTCTCCTATAAAAGGTGAGATGCAGAAAGTAGAGTGCAATAAGGTAGAGTAGTAGAGAATGAGATCTACTCCGAGGCATGAAGAATCCTCAACCCTGATTTAGAAAAACGGGCATTAAACTCGGTCACAGTCTCATTCTCATTCTTTTTAAGATTAGCAAAAGCTTTAAGTAAGAAAGAGTTATCTTGTTTATCCACCCATCTTTCTGTGAACTTCTCTTGGAATGAATCCCATCCATCAATGGAGGCATCGGGAAGGGATTCGTACCATATTCATGCATCCCCCTCAAGGGTCTGCACAAACATCCTCATCACCTCTTCCTCATATCCCACCTCACAATCATCTACCACTTTTAAAAAATCAGCCAAGTGATCCTCAGCTGATACTTCAAACTCCCCTGCAAACAAAGGTAAGTGTTTGCGATATTCACCTATAGGTAAATCACGAGGATGATTAGGAAATGCAACAAAACTTAGTGGGGCATAAACAATTAATTTCTACCTTACTAGTGACCTTGCCGCTCTAGCCATAATATTAATTTGAGATAAAAAGAAGCACAGTTGCGGCCATAGTACTAGCTTGAGATGAAAATAAGCATGGACCCAAAGATGAAGGTGTCGAAGTTACATTCACCATATAACTTGTCGAAAGAACTTATCAAAGAACTCAATATGCTCACCAACTTAAGAGGAGTTCCTGGTGAAAGTATACTCTTGTTCCGAAAAAGATGTTAGGGTTCGCTCAGGCCAAGAACTAGATCTTGTGTTGGATCGAATCTAGATGATCGAGTCGACCCTGTTTCCCGTGGAGTCGCTAGGTGAGTTCAAATAATAAATTAAGTGAAGAAAAACTCACCAATGTCGTCACAATCTGAGAATTGACACATCCCCAAAAACGACGCCAATTTGTTAGCACAAAATTCCGCACTTGCTGGAACATGAATAGCTGTGGATCAACAAGCCAAAATTAGTGTAATTCTGGGAGAAAATGCCCCAAGTGTCATCAGAAACTCTCCTCTCCGTTTGGGTTGGTGCGTGCCAACCTTAGGGGGGGTCCCTAGGTTCTCTTCCCGCCGTTTTAGACCTGCAAATCTGCAATGTAAACCAGAAAAACAGCAGCAAGAAAGATACCTTTTGGCTGCGATTAGACAACCAAAATGGGTAAGTAATGTAATTTTGAATTTGATTGGAAGAAACCCTGCAGCGTTAGATTTAAATGTATGGAAAAAAGAGAAAAATAGGCGCTATTACAAGGCTGAAACACCACAATGATGGGCTAGAACTTCTAATAATGCATAAAACTCAATTGCAATACCAACAAATCCGACAACTTGGTATTGACACACCAAAATTTTATTCCTGCTTTTGCCAAAGGGCTGATTTCACCACAGAACACAAGTACAAGAACCGGTAGAGTAATGATCCTTGTAGGCTTGTACAAAGGATAGAAGCTAGAAAATAGAAGGAAGAATGGAAGAGAGAGAGATTGCTGCTGCTGCTGCATAAAACTCAATTGCACTACCAACAAATCCGACAACTTGGTATCGACACTCCAAAATTTTATTCCTACTTTTGCCAAAGGGCTGATTGCACCACAAAACACAAGTACAAGAATTGGTAGAGTAATGATCCTTATACAAAGGATATAAGCTAGAAAATAGAAGGAAGAATGGAAGAGAGAGAGATTACTGCTGCTGCTGAAGAAATCAACCTCTAACAATGAGGAGAAGCCTCCAATATATAGATCCATGAGGTGCATAAGAGTGGCAAGAATAGGAGGGCGCAAGGATAACAATAGCTCATCTCCAAGTGCACATTAGATGAAGAGTGGGATGAGAGAGGCATGTGCTCTTGTGTAATCATGAGATGAGAGTAACTTGTGCTCATAGTCTTTTTAAGTGAAGACTAACTGAAGAAGGGGAGGCACATGGGTGAAAAGAGTTGCGTAAGTAAAGTGGAGTGCGCATGGAATGAGAGAAGGGAGAGATAATGCGCACATGTGTAGGATAGAATAACACATGCACTAATAAAAGGAGGTGAGTGAGTGGATAAGGGAGATAAGATAATTTTATTAATGTCTGGCTAATGACCACAAGTAGGTCAAAGGGATTGTTGAGTACAATGATGTCATTACAAAGCAGGAGTACCGAAAGGTCTCCTATAAAGGCAAAATATAGAAGGTAAAATGAAAATAAAATGTTAGAGTAAAGCCATAGAGAGTGAGATCTATGCTGAGACATGAAGAACTCTTGGCCTCGAGCCCAGGGACCTGCTCGGACAAGGAGATGTGTTGTAGGAGAAAATCTAGGAACTAGAGTGAAAACAAGTCAGTCATGGAATGGACCCATTTCTCCTACCATCCGAGGTCGAGTGAAGAAAACTNAGCCATAGAGAGTGAGATCTATGCTGAGACATGAAGAACTCTTGGCCTCGAGCCCAGGGACCTGCTCGGACAAGGAGATGTGTTGTAGGAGAAAATCTAGGAACTAGAGTGAAAACAAGTCAGCCATGGAATGGACCCATTTCTCCTACCATCCGAGGTCGAGTGAAGAAAACTGAATATATTAGGATGTCCAGAGGGGGAACTAGTGGAATGCCTGAATCTTCCACTGCACTGCTGATTGGAAGAGGTAGTACCCGGACGAGGTCTAGGGGATCTCATCTGTCTCCTGGGAAGAGATCTGGTCTGGTCATGTCACTGAAATCTCGTGGGGCGGAGAAAGGTCCCACGGGTCCGCACTGATCTGGAGTTTGGAGCTGTGCTGGTGTTGGTATGTCTCTTAATGCGCCTACTAGAAGGTAGCACTGTGAAGGAGGTGATCCGTCGAATAGCCTCTGGTGTCATAGGAGGCTGAAGAGTATGGGCTCAGAACCTGAGGGCCTCCTGTATGTATAAAGCTAAGCACCGCTGATCATGATAGTTGAAGAAGCCAGTGAAGGTCTAAGCCTCCCTGAATAAGCAATGAAACTGCCCCTTGATCTCATAGTAGATGGGGTAGTGGAAGATGAAGTGCTCCTCAGTATCGACCTCCCGTAGCTGACATAGCTGATAGATCCTGTCTGGTCGATCGATCTGGTGGTCTGTCTCAACTCGAAGTCTATGGGAGCTCACTCTGAACTGGCCTAGCGGAATCCAGAGAGCGTGCACCCAGTGGCAGAGTGTATAATGTGGTCGAACGATGAACCTGTCCCTAAGCTCCAAGAAGTGCTTCGTGTAAAAGGCCATCTTTGGGCATAACCCACTAGGAGGGATAGCCCAAGTGAGTTGGATAAACTACTTGTAAATGTTACCCCTGATGATTTTGTTTAACACCTATCTCGTTGATAAGGGATGGCGATCTATCTGAATGCCAATGGACTCTAAAAGATCTGAAACCCTCGTGAACCAAGATAGAGCCCAACTCGATCAGCTAGAGAAAGCAATGGTCTCGGAAGAGCAGTAGGCCAAGTATGGGGACATGTCTCGCCCCTTCATCGAGTCTGCGAAGCTCCCAATCTGATGTAGAAGAGAGACTAGTCTGAACACTGTCTCAAGTCGGAAGGGGTGAGCCCCAAACTATGCTAGGATGGTCTACTGAGGAACTGTCTGCTTGCATCTAATGATGCGCTAGAGGAGAAGGGTCTGGATTCTCTCAGCTAAGGCCCAATTAGACTCCAGTAACAAAGGCCCCCAGATCTATGAGCCATAAAGAACNGAGTGTATAATGTGGTCGAACGATGAACCTGTCCCTAAGCTCCAAGAAGTGCTTTGTGTAAAAGGCCATCTTTGGGCATAACCCACTAGGAGGGATAGCCCAAGTGAGTTGGATAAACTACTTGTAAATGTTATCCCTGATGATTTTGTTTAACACCTATCTCGTTGATAAGGGATGGCGATCTATCTGAATGCCAATGGACTCTAAAAGATCTGAAACCCTCGTGAACCAAGATAGAGCCCAACTCGATCAGCTAGAGAAAGCAATGGTCTCGGAAGAGCAGTAGGCCAAGTATGGGGACATGTCTCACCCCTTCATCGAGTCTGCGAAGCTCCCAATCTGATGTAGAAGAGAGACTAGTCTGAACACTGTCTCCAGTCGGAAGGGGTGAGCCCCAAACTATGCTAGGATGGTCTACTGAGGAACTGTCTGCTTGCATCTAATGATGCGCTAGAGGAGAAGGGTCTGGATTCTCTCAGCTAAGGCCCAATTAGACTCCAGTAACAAAGGCCCCCAGATCTATGAGCCATAAAGAACTGTGGGTCGGATAAAGGAGTCCATGAGGGACATCTTGGATGAGATATCCTGAAAGTGGTGGCGGAAACACTGTCTCTCGAGAAGGGCTAAATATCCATAGCCTTTGGTGATCCGGGGCTGGAGGGTAGGTCGCAAACTGAAGCGGGGCCCAAAGAATTGTACTCCCAAGTATGTGCATGTGCTAGTGATCTCAATCTCCTTCCTTTTGAAGAAGAAATGAAGGTATATGGACTTCTTCGATCCATTGAAGATAATAAAATTGGTTTTACCCAGGTTCATCATCAACTGCCAAAGGTCGCAGAAAAAAGCTAAGGCATCCAACTGTCTTTGTAATCCCTCTGGAGATGAGGCTAGGAGGACCACATCATTAGTGAAAAGCAAGATGGATGGGAAAGGGGACAACCCTGCTTAACCCTAATGGTACTCCTTATGCAATATGATATCTCGTGAACTGTGTGGAGATGATCGAGAACTGATTCATAGAGACACATGATGGCAATGAGTAGGGTCGGGGAGATGCCAATGTCTCAGAGCTTCTTTCGGGATGGAGTCAAAAGCCTTCTGAAAATCTACGAAGTAGCAGTAGAATTTTGAAGACCGATGCCGTGCCTCCTCAATGATGGCCCGGAGGGTAAAGATGTGATCAATGTTTTGATGAGTGGGTCTAAATCCTGCCCGTCCCTTAGATCTGAGGTGCCTACGCTCAAGCTCACTGGAGAGCTTCATATGGAGAACCGTAGCATAGCTTCGAGAATGTATGGCCCACCATGATCGTCCTGTAATTGTTGGGATCCGAGCTGGGGCTTGATTTGTGTATCAGGTGAATGATATGATGCGACCACGCTGAAGGAAAACTTGTACGGACCACATGGTTGAAGAGATCGACCAAGTGAGAAGCCAGAGCACAAGGCCCGTGCTTAAAGAACTCTGCCTGGAAACCTTCCTCATTTGTTGCTTTGCTACTGTTCATCACCCAAACAACCTCTCTGATGTCCCTATTCAAGAATAAGATGCATGGAGAGGGTGGAGAGGTAACCCGAATCTGTGGCTGTCCAAGGATATCACAGAGAGTGGATACATGGGAAAACATGGATCCAGAGAGTTAAATGGAGGATAAGGTAAGTGTGCATGGGAGATATGCACTAGGAAATAGGAACTTAATGCATGGTGTAAGAGTTTAGGGGAGGATATGCGCTAGGAAATAGGAACTAGCGCTAAGAAATGGGAACAAGGAGAGATTTAAGGGATATGCGCTATGAAATAGGAGTTTAGCGCTAAGAAATGAGAGTTAATGTTCTAGAAAATAGGTGTCTAGCACTAAGAAATAGGGAGAAGAGAGGGGAAGTGCATGGAGATAAGGAGTAGGGGAGAATAAGGAAAATATACAAGGGAAATGGGAGTAATGCGCTAGGAAATAGGAAGATGCTAAAAAATAGGGAGATGAGCTAGATAATAGGGATACATGAGGAAAAATAGGGATAAAGGTGAGGAAAAAAGGAGTTAAGTGTAAGAAAGGGAAAGTTTATCTTCAATCAGTTCAAACATGTAAACTTATCACGTGTGCCAACTCATCTCTAATGCATGTGCCACATGTCCTCAAGCAATGCATCTAATATCCTCATGCATGTACGTGCCACATGTCACAATCTGAAGCTGCAAAATGTCAGGACTCGAAACTGCCACATGTCACCCTGTATGGCGACAACACTTTCTAATAATAGCCCTACTAAAAATAGACATGCCAAAAATAACAGTTCAGCCTAAAAATATGGAAAGGGCAAAAATATCTGGGACTGCTAGGAGAACCATGCCAAAAATAATATGCCTAAAAATAGGCACTGCTAAAAATAGAAACTCCTTTCATGGCAATGAAAATGGGCATATCAGATTCGACTTTTTGTAAGGAATCCGGATATGTGATCGGAATCGTCATCTAAACCCTGGATCTACGACTACTAAAAATAGCAAGTTGCTTGCATGTCATCTGGAAAAGGCTCATTGAAATCGTGAGCTTGTAAGGACTAAGGATATGTGATCAAAAATGCCATGCGGACCTTCGATCTCTGTACCCTCAAAAGTAGGGGATATGCTGAAAATAAACATCTCTCTCTATCCATGAAGACCTGTGCAAACTTTTGTCTTTGAAACAAAGAACACTATAAACCAATCCTGTACCTGTATTCCTATGGGAACCAAACTTGACTCATACCAAGTTATCTTTGGGAAAAATATCCGAATGCTAGCCAAATAAGTCATGCTGGCTCTCAACCCTTAGGATTCTCAAGTGAGAAAATCCAGGGGTTAATAGTCACCTATCATCATCATACCCAAGAAGGACTTGGCGGATGTGGTAAGAATTTCCTGTGGGGAAAGAATCAACAAAAAGATTCGACGAGTTGAAACGAAAGATCAGTCAAGCACCAGTTCTAACATTGCCTAACTTGCATAAGCCTTTTGAAGTGGAGACATGCAAGTGGGTATGCTATGGGAGTAGTTTTGATTCAAGGAGGTAAGCCAATATGCTATCATTATGAAATGTTTCATGTGGGAGTCTTAAACTACCCTACCTATGATAAGGAATTCTATGCCCCTGTCCAAGATTTTAAGAAGTGGAAGCACTATCTGATGGGCAAGGAAACCATTATCCACACAGATCACCAACCACTGCAGTATTTGTAGGCCTAGAGTAATGCTTCAACAAACCGAACATTATAAGTGGATGGGGATTTTGCAACAATTTCATCTAGTCATTTGTAGAAATTCGAGGTACTGTGAGGCTACCAAAACAGGTCTGTCCTTGACCTGAAATTTGGCTCTAAGTTTCAATCTCCAAGACTGTCCTTGGCTGCTGTTTTAGGACAGCAAACAGTCAAGTAACTTTCTGCTCATAATTTTTATGGTTAAGTGCTCTTTTGAGGTGCCCTTGCAAGTGTTTTCATACCCCAATGTTAGCACATGCAATATACTCAAAACAAATAACACTCCTCTTGATCTTTACAACTCTAACAAGCTGATCTATACTCTAAGCATGCATGAAATGAACACAAGTATTTTTGGTCAACATGACCCTAGATAAAACCCCCTCGGGGAAAACCAGTTTGGAATGAAAGTATATATAATGACGATCTTAAGTAGTGAATACAACAAGTAAGCTAATACAATGAAACCTGATACAATAGCAACTCCCGATGAGAAGCTTTGGAGTTCCAAGAAGAGAAATGCGCTCAAGCTTAGTGCGCCCTCTTCCCTTGTTGCTCTATCCACTGAAGTGATGCGCCCTCCTTCCTCCTTGGTCCAATGAAGAATCCCTTCCACACAAATGTGCTCTTGTGTGTCTCCTCCAACATGAGCCAAACAGATCTGAGATAGCACAAGTCCTTGTATTACCTGCTAGTGGTGCGCCCTCCTCCAAGCAATAACCAATACCAACAAATAATGAGGACCTAAGCCTCCATGAGCCCTCCATGAAAGATAGCGCCCAAGCTCTCCTCTCCCAATGCTTCCATTCTCATCCTCTTGCCCTTGTCCAAACTCTCTTGGTGAACATACAAGTGAATGAGCCTTCAAATGCCCTATGCACCCTTCTTAAGGAATCATAAGGAAACCTAAAAGATGAATGGCTAGGATCACTCCAAGCCATCTCTAATCCATGGTTGAGATCTCTCCAAAAGAATCTCAACACAAAATCCACTTTGGGTTAAGTTTCCATAGTTCACTTTATGTCCCTCAATTCACCCACAAAGTGAATTAATAGTCACTTTTCACTCAAGTGACAAATTTCACCCTTTTGTGTTAGGAAAATGTCAAAGTGAAATTAGACAAAGTATAAGGCACAATGGGTCAAATATTTCCCTCTTGTGGTTAGAGACGCACAACCACAAGGGGACCACTTTCCAAGGTACCCAAATCTCAACACTCCCTCTTACCGAAGAAAGTGCCATTCACCCCCAATCTCATCCTGCAGTGGACATGGTTGCTTGCTAGCAAATACTCGGTGAGTATGGCTGTACCCTGATAATCACAAGTGGTCTCTGAGACAGATCTGCTCAACCTGCTTGATTTATAGATGGAAGTGCATCTCCACCTATCCAAGATCAACTAGATCTTGGCATCACACCAAATATCTCAACCTTGGTTTCCCACCAAAGATTTCTACCTCATGGCATCTCACCAACGGTCACTACTCTTGGCATCTCACCAAGAGTCACATCTCTTAGCATCTCACCAAGAGTCTCTCTCTCTTGGCATCTCACCAAGAGTCTCTGGATCTTGGCATCTCACCAAGATCCTCAACTTGGCCTCTCACTAAGTGACTTCCACTTGAAGTGGAACTTGAACCTGATCTGCTCGTCTCCATAGCCAAGTGAGGCTCAAGCCTCTGTGGTGCCCTGCTCCTCCTCCTCATCAATCTCTGATGCTTTGAAGCCCCTGCACCAACCCTCTATCTCAACAACTCTGAAACTGAAGCTATCCTGGGTGGACCAGTCACCCCTGAAGATGGTGTCCTCGAAAACTGAGTTTGAGCTCCCTCTGAATCAATACTCTGAGTCAATAGGTCCTCCTCAACTTTGTCTCGCCACCTGGCACTGGATGGTGTATATACTGACGAACAACAATTGACGAATGCACACTCTCTCGCAAACTGAGCATCGAACTCCTCCTCCTTTGTTGTCGCTGCAGTACCATCCTGCTGCTTCTTCTTCTTATTCTTGGGACACTGTCCTGCATAGTGACCCATCTCTCCACAAGCAAAGCATCTCACTGTGCTTATGTCTCTCTCTTGCTCACCGCCACTCTGCTGTGGTTTGGCCCCTCCCTTGGGACCTTGTCTAGCACCTCTACTGGTCCTCATCACCCTCTGAAATACGCTGATGTCCTGAAGATCCTGAGCTGCATCTCAGCTCCTCCTGTACGAAGTCGTCCCAAAGTCTATCCCAAGGAGGCATGACCTCTCCAACTACAATGCCTCGTTCAAAGGAACCCCAAGGTTTGGTAAAGCTATTCAAAGCTGTCCTCACCAAGAAGTTAGGATCCACAATCTCCCCCACTGCGGCCAACTCGTCTCGAATATGTGTAAATATGCCTAGGTATGATGTGACCGACTCGGAATTGAGCATTTGAATGCTCCTGAGCTTGTCCTGCAGAACCATCTTCCGGTTCTGGTTGGGACTTTGGTAAAGCTTGCACAATGAGGCCCATATCTCAAAGGCATAGNGTAAATATGCCTAGGTATGATGTGACCGACTCGGAATTGAGCATTTGAATGCTCCTGAGCTTCTCCTGCAGAACCATCTTCCGGTTCTGGTTGGGACTTTGGTAAAGCTTGCACAATGAGGCCCATATCTCAAAGGCATAGTCTTTGCCAGTCAAATGGGGTATGATGTGGTCTCTCACCGCATCACAAACAGTCTTTTTCGCCTTGGTGTTTTGCTTCTTGAAATCTACATCCATCAATGGTGATGGAGCAGGTGCAGGAGGAATCACCATGGGAGCTTGAACTATATCCCATTGTTCAAGATCCTCCAAGACGAAAGTGATCTTGGTCTTCCAAGGGGATAGTTGCTATCTCCATCTAGCCTATCCTCTGCCCGCATTTGGGACACTGACATGGCTGTCCACTAAAGCTCACACTGATGCTAACATTGCACATGAGTACTGTCTCACTCCTGTCAACACGTGTG
The DNA here is from genome assembly GCA_032191745.1 of Picea mariana. Classification (NCBI taxonomy): domain Eukaryota; kingdom Viridiplantae; phylum Streptophyta; class Pinopsida; order Pinales; family Pinaceae; genus Picea; species Picea mariana. Next base: position 24,076 of record JASDQU010508771.1, on the reverse strand, counting down.
AAAATAGGCAGTCAAACTACAAGCTCACTCCTGACAACACAGGTGTGAAAACAGGTTGTCTAGTACAACCTCACTCTTGTCCACACAGGTGTGAAAAGAGGCTGTCCAAATCAGCCTCACTCCTATCCAAATAGGTGTGAAAAGAGGCTGAAAACACAAGTCCAAAACAGTCCTATAAGCTGTCCAACAAATCTGCCCACAAGCTGTCCACTAATTCTGCCAACAACCTGCCCAAAAATCTGCTAACAAGCTGTCCCAAAACTGCCAACTGTATGCTCCCAAAAATCAGTAAGTCCTTGCCACCAAGGGCTCTGATACCATGTAGAAATTCGAGGTACTATGAGGCTGCCAAAACAGGTCTGTCCTTGACCTGAAATTTGGCTCTAAGTTTTAATCTCCAAGACTGTCTTTGCTGCTGTTTTAGGACAACAAACAGTCAAGTAACTTTCTGCTCATAATTTTTATGGTGAAGTGCTCTTTTGAGGTGCCCTTGCAAGTGTTTTCATACCCCAATGTTAGCACATGCAATATACTCAAAACAAATAACACTCCTCTTGATCTTTACAACTCTAACAAGCTGATCTATACTCTAAGCATGCATGAAATGAACACGAGTATTTTTGGTCAACATGACCTTGGATAAAACCCCACCGGGGAAAACTAGTTTGGAATGAAAGTATATATAATGATGATCTTAAGTAGTGAATACAACAAGTAAGCTAATACAATGGAACCTGATACAATAGCAACTCCTGACGAGAAGCTTTGGAGTTCCAAGAAGAGAAATGCGCCCAAGCTTAGTGCGCCCTCTTCCCTTGTTGCTCTATCCACTGAAGTGATGCACCCTCCTTCCTCCTTGGTCCAATGAAGAATCCCTTCCACACAAATGTGCTCTTGTGTGTCTCCTCCAACATGAGCCAAACAAATCTGAGATAGCACAAGTCCTTCTATTACCTGCTAGTGGTGCGCCCTCCTCCAAGCAATAACCAATACCGACAAATAATGAGGACCTAAGCTTGTATGAGCCCTCCATGAAAGATGGCGCCCAAGCTCTCCTCTCCCAATGTTTCCATTCTCATCCTCTTGCCCTACTCCAAACTCTCTTGGTGAACATGCAAGTGAATGAGCCTCCAAATGCCCTATGCGCCCTTCTTAAGGAATCATAAGGAAACCTAAAAGATGAATGGCTAGGATCACTCCAAGCCATCTCTAATCCATGGTTGAGATCTCTCCAAAAGAATCTCAACTCAAAACCCACTTTGGGTTAAGTTTCCATAGTTCACTTTATGTCCCTCAATTCACCCACAAAGTGAATTAATAGTCACTTTTCACTCAAGTGACAAATTTCACCCTTTTGACTTAGGAAAATGTCAAAGTGAAATTAGACAAAGTATAAGGCACAATGGGTCAAATATTCCTTCTTGTGGTTAGAGACCCACAACCACAAGGGGACCACTTTCCAAGGTACCCAAATCTGAACAATCATCAAGAATAAGAAGGGCAACACTAATGAGTTGGAAAACATGCTTTCAAGGCCACCCACATCAAATATTACAGCTTTGGGAACTCTTATGCACATAGAGCCTTTTACCCATGATGCATACAAAGAGGCATACACAGAAAATGATGACTTCAAGGAGGTGTTTCAATAACGACAGGGCCAAATTCATGTATAAGAAGGTGATAGTAAGGTTGACTGTCATCTCCAGAATGGGTTACTCTAAAAGCTAGACAACTCTTTGTTTGTAAAGGTGAAAGATTGTAGCTTATCAGAGAGGCTCACACCTCCAAAGTGGTAGAAAATTTTGGTGTCGGGAAGACAATTGCTAACTTACAAAGGTATGTGTATTGGCCCAAAATGCAAGAAGATGTAGCATGGTAAATCAGAGGATGCATACTTTGTTGTACCAACAACCCAATAATATAAAGCAAAGTCTATACCACTTGACCTTGGGAAAGCATTTCCATGGATTTTGTGGGAGGTTTACCAACAACTAGGAAGGAACATGATTATCTATTTGTGGTAGTTGACAGGTTTAGCAAGACGTGCATTCTCGTGCCTTGTAAAAAGACCATTAAATAACAAGAAGCAACAAACATGTTCTTTGAACATGTATGGGTGCACTTTGGGATACCGAGGAGCATCATTTTAGATAAGGATACCAGATTTCTCAGTGCCTTTTGGACTACACTTTGGGAGAAGATGGATACTGAGTTGAAGAGATCTACAACATTCCATCCACAGGCAGATGGGCAGACAAAAGTAGTCAACAGGACTTTGGTGCAGCTTTTGAGGGGTTACAATCAGAAGCATCTGAAGACCTGGGATGAAAATCTGATCTATATTCAACAATCTTATAATAGAGTAGTCCACACTTCTATTGGTAAGTTCCCTTTTGAAACTTGCTTTGGGTATTTTCTGCCTTCGCCCTTGGATGTTGCATATGGACAACAAGGAGTGAGGGAATACATCAGAGGAGAAGCTTTGAGAGCGGAGAAATTTGTTGAAAATATTAGATAGATCCATTTGCAAGTACAGGAGACACTGAAGAAGTCACAGTAGAAGTATAAGGCCAGACATGATCAACATAGAACTAAGAAAACATTCAAAGTGGGAGACAAAGTTTGGTTATAGTTGAACAAGGAAAGACTATAGGGTCCTAGTAAGAAGATCAAGGTTCTGCGCTATGGCTCCTTTGAGGTATTGGAGAAGGTGGTGGGAGATAACATCTACAATCGGGAGATAACGCCTACAAATTCAGTCTACCCCCATACATGCACATTTACTCAGAATTTGGAGAATTTGGAACTCTATGAGCCTTCCATGTTGGATCAGGAGGTGGAGTAGGTCCTACCTACCATAGAGGACTTAGCACCAGATGCTCAGACAAAGTTGGCAAAAGATACAGTTCTGCAGAAGAAGTCTAGAACTACCAGACAAGGGTAGCATGACCTTTGGCAGATTGGGTTTAAAGGACAACTTCTAGGAAAAGCAAAATGGTACTCCAGGGCGAAGGTAGAGGAAAAATTTCTTCACCTCATTTAGTAAAGATTTTGGGGAGTAAAAGCCTCCCTAAATGGGGAGGTATGATCCAGATTAGATCATCATACAATTTGTCATCTATCTTGGTACTTTCTAGGTGGAAAAATTGGAGGAATTGGCTTGCAAGGCTATTTTAATGGCAGGTCCCAGTTTGGAGCCATTTGAGGCATTAAACGACATTTTTTTGGAGTTACAACATCCGAAACTTGCGCCCACACCCTCTACGGTGATCCACTCATCGAGACCTTTCCAACGATGCAAAAATCATCTCAGTTGGAGTCTTATGCGAAATTTATGCCTCCCACAAGTCGACCTACCTTGTTGACCACCATGGTACGAGTGGATGCCATGTCAGCCTCCATAACTTACACGTGGGGCTAGCTACGCGTGGGCTTTCAAGAAGATTCTAGAAGGTTCAAACCTTATCCCCGATTGAAGGTTGAGGAAGTAAAAACCCTAACCCTAGACAACTATCGGGCGATGTTAAATACTGGGCTGCTTGGAGGAGAAGGGGTTCCATTCTTTTGTATTGTACTTGTTTCGTAGTTGAGCAGAGCATCCAAGGAGTGGGATTTGAGAGCATAACAAAGGTAGGAAGAAGAGTCTGTAATAGCCAATCAGGCCACAGAGTCATAGGCAACTCCATAGTGAGTGCCCCCCTTTATTTGTACTTGTATTTCATTACTGAAGAAAAGAGAGCATAACATATGCCTTACCTTCTCGCTGGGTTTTCTCTTGTATTGGGTTTCCCAAGATACATCTTGTGTTCATTTGTGTGGATGGTGTTTCTTTTTCCTAGTCTTTCATTTTTGCATTTCAGTTATGTCTTTAATTTGAGCAATTATGCTAGTGATTATAAATCTGAGATCTAAGGAAAATAAACTAGCATAATAAAAGATTTCAGTATAATACAAGATTTGTTGTGACAAACTATTCCAGTGGAATATCCATAGTAGTTTACAGATTATTCCTCTATATATATGGGAGGTAAGGGAGGCCAACAATACAATGTGGGCCCAAGCCCTTACAAACAACCTACATTGAACACTTGTTGGCCAACAACACAAGTAAAGCATTCCACTTCAAGGTACACATGTCATGTTCCAAGGTGATGTCATACACAGTAAGGGCTCCAAGATGATGTAGCTACACAAGGTGTGTCCACACCCCTCTATCACAAGCCCACACAGACTTTATTTCTCCTCTTAAGCCATGTACTCCTCTCGGTCCACTCTCCTTGCATGAGCATTGTTGCAACCCAGGAATCCTTGAGCCAACTCCAAGTCTCAATCCAGGAATCCAAGCTACCCCATGCTATTTAGGGCCTAATGTCCTCCAAGGTGCACAATGCTTCTCCTCCTAAGTAGGTCATTCTCCAAGAAAGTGAACCTCTCCATGTGGCCACAATGAAGGAGTCCACTAAGCTGTCAAGAGAATTCCAATGCCCTAGGGAAGATTGCCAAGCAAGCACCCAATTGAGGTCTAACAACCACTGAGCAAGCTATCTTCAATGTGCAAATCCATCACGGACCATCTCTCATGTACCAATCCATTTTAGACCATCTAGGGGATGAACATACACCATGTACCCCAAATCTCATGAAGCACCCCCAAACGTGGTGTAATCGCTTTCAGAGTAACGTGGTGTAATCACTTTCAGAGTAACTCGAAAGCTAACAATATCTACCACCAAGATTTGAATGCGACACTGTCTTCTAACTGTTCTTGGTAGGTTAGTAGGATTTCAATCTGAGCTTCACGACTATCCTATAAAGGACTGGATCTACTTCACATAAAAGTCTCAATGTTTCATTAACATAGACTTCCATCTATGCAGATGGGATTGGTTGTAACAGAATCTGATTAATAGAAATCACTTTTAGTAAATAGTACTGTTGTTTGAATATTCCTGGAAAGTTATTAATATTTTGGAGTTTTTCAGGACATCTGCTTGCTTCAGCAGGAATGGATCATATAGCCTACATTTGGAATGTTTGGAATGGAGTGGGCCAGCAGAAGGCTCGTCTGATAAACTATCATAATGCAGCCATAAAAGATATTCAGTGGTCAAAGCAAGGACTTCATCTTCTCAGCTGTGGATATGACAAAACTTCTCGATTGACAGATGTGGAGACTGGTAGTCAAATACAAGTGTTTTCTGACGACCAAATTGTGAGTGTTTTAAAGTTTCATCCACATGGAAACGACTTATTTTTGTCTGGTGGATCAAAGGGTGCTTTAAAGCTTTGGGACATTAGAGCCAACAAGGTGGTCCATGAATACTTGAGAGGTCTTGGCCCAATCTTGGATATAGACTTCAGCTATGATGGGAAGCATTTTGCATCTTCTTGCGATATTTCCCAGACAAATTCCAGTGAGAAGTCTATTGTTGTTTGGGATTTTTGGACTCAAGTTCCTTTATCAAATCAAGTACGTAGTGAAAACTTTGTTTTCCCTTCCTGCACCTTCAGTTTATACCCTTTCAAACAGCTTACAATGTTTGTGTAGTTGTAGTTATAGTTTTTTTTTGTTAGTCATGTGAAAAATGATGGATTGCTGTATTGAATATCACGAGTCTATATTTTTGAATCAATTTCAAAACTGAAGATTAAGATAGACATTCTGTATGCAAAGGAGCTTAACTTGCAACCAGTGTCCTGAAATATTATGTGTGCTTTATTAGGTCTATGTGGAAGCATATACTTGCCCATGCATACGCTATCATCCAGTTGAAGCTAATTTTGTTGCCCAATCAAATGGCAACTACATTGCAATATTCTCATCTAATCCACCATTTAAATTAAACAAATACAAGCGATTCGAAAAGCATGAAGTTTCAGGGTTTCCAATTCGGTGCAACTTCAGTCAAGATGGTGAGTTGCTGGTCACGGGTTCTGCTGATGGGTATATTTACTTCTATAGTTATAGATCATCAAAAGTCTTACGGCGGATACAAGCACATGGACATGCATGTACAGATGTTGTTTACCATCCGCTAATACCTTC
>JASDQU010508771.1:6238-17744 GCA_032191745.1 Picea mariana | reverse complement strand
GGTAGAGGAAAAATTTCTTCACCTCATTTAGTAAAGATTTTGGGGAGTAAAAGCCTCCCTAAATGGGGAGGTATGATCCAGATTAGATCATCATACAATTTGTCATCTATCTTGGTACTTTCTAGGTGGAAAAATTGGAGGAATTGGCTTGCAAGGCTATTTTAATGGCAGGTCCCAGTTTGGAGCCATTTGAGGCATTAAACGACATTTTTTTGGAGTTACAACATCCGAAACTTGCGCCCACACCCTCTACGGTGATCCACTCATCGAGACCTTTCCAACGATGCAAAAATCATCTCAGTTGGAGTCTTATGCGAAATTTATGCCTCCCACAAGTCGACCTACCTTGTTGACCACCATGGTACGAGTGGATGCCATGTCAGCCTCCATAACTTACACGTGGGGCTAGCTACGCGTGGGCTTTCAAGAAGATTCTAGAAGGTTCAAACCTTATCCCCGATTGAAGGTTGAGGAAGTAAAAACCCTAACCCTAGACAACTATCGGGCGATGTTAAATACTGGGCTGCTTGGAGGAGAAGGGGTTCCATTCTTTTGTATTGTACTTGTTTCGTAGTTGAGCAGAGCATCCAAGGAGTGGGATTTGAGAGCATAACAAAGGTAGGAAGAAGAGTCTGTAATAGCCAATCAGGCCACAGAGTCATAGGCAACTCCATAGTGAGTGCCCCCCTTTATTTGTACTTGTATTTCATTACTGAAGAAAAGAGAGCATAACATATGCCTTACCTTCTCGCTGGGTTTTCTCTTGTATTGGGTTTCCCAAGATACATCTTGTGTTCATTTGTGTGGATGGTGTTTCTTTTTCCTAGTCTTTCATTTTTGCATTTCAGTTATGTCTTTAATTTGAGCAATTATGCTAGTGATTATAAATCTGAGATCTAAGGAAAATAAACTAGCATAATAAAAGATTTCAGTATAATACAAGATTTGTTGTGACAAACTATTCCAGTGGAATATCCATAGTAGTTTACAGATTATTCCTCTATATATATGGGAGGTAAGGGAGGCCAACAATACAATGTGGGCCCAAGCCCTTACAAACAACCTACATTGAACACTTGTTGGCCAACAACACAAGTAAAGCATTCCACTTCAAGGTACACATGTCATGTTCCAAGGTGATGTCATACACAGTAAGGGCTCCAAGATGATGTAGCTACACAAGGTGTGTCCACACCCCTCTATCACAAGCCCACACAGACTTTATTTCTCCTCTTAAGCCATGTACTCCTCTCGGTCCACTCTCCTTGCATGAGCATTGTTGCAACCCAGGAATCCTTGAGCCAACTCCAAGTCTCAATCCAGGAATCCAAGCTACCCCATGCTATTTAGGGCCTAATGTCCTCCAAGGTGCACAATGCTTCTCCTCCTAAGTAGGTCATTCTCCAAGAAAGTGAACCTCTCCATGTGGCCACAATGAAGGAGTCCACTAAGCTGTCAAGAGAATTCCAATGCCCTAGGGAAGATTGCCAAGCAAGCACCCAATTGAGGTCTAACAACCACTGAGCAAGCTATCTTCAATGTGCAAATCCATCACGGACCATCTCTCATGTACCAATCCATTTTAGACCATCTAGGGGATGAACATACACCATGTACCCCAAATCTCATGAAGCACCCCCAAACGTGGTGTAATCGCTTTCAGAGTAACGTGGTGTAATCACTTTCAGAGTAACTCGAAAGCTAACAATATCTACCACCAAGATTTGAATGCGACACTGTCTTCTAACTGTTCTTGGTAGGTTAGTAGGATTTCAATCTGAGCTTCACGACTATCCTATAAAGGACTGGATCTACTTCACATAAAAGTCTCAATGTTTCATTAACATAGACTTCCATCTATGCAGATGGGATTGGTTGTAACAGAATCTGATTAATAGAAATCACTTTTAGTAAATAGTACTGTTGTTTGAATATTCCTGGAAAGTTATTAATATTTTGGAGTTTTTCAGGACATCTGCTTGCTTCAGCAGGAATGGATCATATAGCCTACATTTGGAATGTTTGGAATGGAGTGGGCCAGCAGAAGGCTCGTCTGATAAACTATCATAATGCAGCCATAAAAGATATTCAGTGGTCAAAGCAAGGACTTCATCTTCTCAGCTGTGGATATGACAAAACTTCTCGATTGACAGATGTGGAGACTGGTAGTCAAATACAAGTGTTTTCTGACGACCAAATTGTGAGTGTTTTAAAGTTTCATCCACATGGAAACGACTTATTTTTGTCTGGTGGATCAAAGGGTGCTTTAAAGCTTTGGGACATTAGAGCCAACAAGGTGGTCCATGAATACTTGAGAGGTCTTGGCCCAATCTTGGATATAGACTTCAGCTATGATGGGAAGCATTTTGCATCTTCTTGCGATATTTCCCAGACAAATTCCAGTGAGAAGTCTATTGTTGTTTGGGATTTTTGGACTCAAGTTCCTTTATCAAATCAAGTACGTAGTGAAAACTTTGTTTTCCCTTCCTGCACCTTCAGTTTATACCCTTTCAAACAGCTTACAATGTTTGTGTAGTTGTAGTTATAGTTTTTTTTTGTTAGTCATGTGAAAAATGATGGATTGCTGTATTGAATATCACGAGTCTATATTTTTGAATCAATTTCAAAACTGAAGATTAAGATAGACATTCTGTATGCAAAGGAGCTTAACTTGCAACCAGTGTCCTGAAATATTATGTGTGCTTTATTAGGTCTATGTGGAAGCATATACTTGCCCATGCATACGCTATCATCCAGTTGAAGCTAATTTTGTTGCCCAATCAAATGGCAACTACATTGCAATATTCTCATCTAATCCACCATTTAAATTAAACAAATACAAGCGATTCGAAAAGCATGAAGTTTCAGGGTTTCCAATTCGGTGCAACTTCAGTCAAGATGGTGAGTTGCTGGTCACGGGTTCTGCTGATGGGTATATTTACTTCTATAGTTATAGATCATCAAAAGTCTTACGGCGGATACAAGCACATGGACATGCATGTACAGATGTTGTTTACCATCCGCTAATACCTTCTGTGGTGGCATCCTGCAGCTGGGATGGTGCTGTATTGATATTTGAGTAAGGTCTGAGAATATTTGGTTTTCTTGTATATATATTTGAGCATTTGCAATTTATGTTGCAAGAATATTGCCAATAAACGAACATTGTAAGCATTTGAAATTTATGTTGCAAGAAGATTGCCCAATAAACAAGCATAGTAAAATCAGTATAATGATCATTGGTTGATTAGAATTGACAATAATATGGAGCTTGCCAGTTCCTATAAGTGGCTGTTAGGAGTCACTTTTCACAATCGTTGTGCCATATCTAATGCCATTATGCATGAGTGAATTGGTTGAAGTGGTAACCTATTAAATGAATTTCATTTCATTGTTAGCACTTGATTTCATATCTTGAACATAATATTATGTTATAATGATGATTTTGATTAAAATGAATTTGGTACAAAGTGAATTTAGTACAAATGTAATTAAATCTTTATTCGACATTCATATTTTTATCATGATCGAGGAGTCTACAATATAAAAACTTAACAGAGAATGGATATATATTTATTGGATAAGAAAGTTTTACAAGGACAGGTACATAATATTGTCTTTCGTATTCTCTCGCTCTTGAGGAAAACTAATTCCAAATCATTATCAAGCAATTTTTGGTGTTTACATTTTATGTTATCTTTGGTCAATAAAGTTTGATAAAGATAAATTTCTTTGTGTTCTAGATTTCGGCAGGCTTTCCTAACATTTGAGATGGCCATTCCAAATTGACAGATGGTTTGAAATTGATTAAAATGACATAGAATTTAAGAAAACTATGCAAAGTTTTCTACACTCGAGTATGCCCAGGAAATCCCTCACGTGACCTTTATATTTCATTTATCCCTTAAATCTAATAAAGAAGTGATAATCTCCAGAGGTTTCATAATTCTAGGATAGTCGATTATAGATTTGGTCAAACGATGGATTGGGCTTCTGAACAAATTTGACGGAAAAGAACTTTTAAGAGTATTTTTTAGCAAAAACTTGGGTATTATTATTACACGGGAGTTTTTTTTTTGAGAAATAAAAAAAAAGACTGCATTTTTTTAATATGATTTTTTTAGAAATACGTTCCAAAGAACTGCAGTGCATAATGTGCATTTACTTCAATTTAGATGGCAGGTCATGAAAGGAATTGAAAATTCATAATTATTCTTTTATAAGAGGTTCAAGAGGATTTTCGCTAGAGGCACTGACTTAAAAGGATTGCGGATCTAATGTTTGTCACATTTTTTGGGGGTCACTTTGTTGATTTTATGGTAAGCTGATGCATTTTCTTTTTCTTTTTTATTTAGCATAAACTGAACCATAACTTCTGCAGCAAACCAAGCTCACATGAAGAATAACCATGCACAAGAACACAAGAAGTATCCTGGGAAACCCTTCTTAACAAGGGAAGAAAACCTAGCCAATCTTTTTCTATATTCTCAAGAGAAAGACCTCCCACACCATCACCAAATCTAACACACAAGAGGGTGCTGTAATTCTCATAATTTCAGATCACAACTTCTGAAATCATGAGATGAAATCATGAGATGACACAATGATAAGTGTGTTTCCTCAATGGGGATTCACCTTTATTTATATAAGACTTGTCACATCAAATGATGTGTCTATTGGCAAAATAGGGCCGACCTCAATAACTCAAAATATAATTAATAATTACCATATTAATTATCTTTTACATTAAGGTGGGGCCAACCTGTACCCTTTACATAACAAATAGGGTTACATGTAAGTCTGACTCTTGAACAATATATCAAGAGATCTCATACACCCACTAGTGCTCAACCACTAGGGGCACATCCATCTGTGCTCAACCACATGGATGTCTCTCTAACTCACTGTGTCTCACAGGAGAACCACACTCACTAGTGCTCAACCACTAGGATCACGTTCACCTGTGCTCATCCACATGCACGTCCAACTCAACAAATCTTCTTTCTCACTGCGTTACACAAGAGGGTCATCTGGAGTTCATCATCTCAACTCTCTGCGCAAAGGAGGCCAACAAAATGTTCTAGTTCTCTTTCAGATAGGAATCACACACCCAACTCAGGGGCTCTCTCTCAGGTCTGTGTTCTGGAGGATGTCCCATGCAACTGTAATCATCAACATTCCCTCTCAGCTAGGGAGGCATTCTCCACCAGGTCAAGTCTCTCATGGAAGTACTCGAACTTCGTCCTGGCTGTAATCATCAACACTCCCTCTCAGCTAGGGAGGTAATCTTCATCAAGCTAGTTTCTCACATAAGTACTCGAACTTCGTATTGGCAAGTGGTTTGGTGAAGATATCTGCAATCTGCTCATGTGTAGGAAGGTACTGCATGTGTACTGCTTTCCTCTGCTACATGTCTTTGATATAATGATATTTTATCTCAATGTGTTTCNGTGATATAATGATATTTTATCTCAATGTGTTTCGATCTATCATGAAACACAGGGTTCTTAGAGAGCTTCACACAACTCTGGTTATCACAAGTAATAATAGGATTCATCTCATGATCAAATAAATCTGTCAGAAGCCACATTGCTTTGCAGACTGCCACACTCAATGCTATATACTCTGCTTCTGTGGTACTCAAGGCCACAGAGCTTTGTTTCCTGCTGCACCAGGAAACCGTGGCCAATCTCCAAGGTAAAACAACAACCAGATGTGCTCTTCCGGTCCACTGTACTCTTTGCTCAATCTGTATCGGCATGTCCCTGCAAACTCAAGTTCACACTGGAGGCATATCTCAGGCCATATCCAACTGTGCCTCATATAGATCTCAATACATGCTTCACTGTTATCCAGTGAGTCTGTTTCGACTGACTCATGGATTGATTAAGCACATTCGCTGCATAGTATATATCGGGTATGGTGTTAACCAGATACATCAATGATCCAATCAGCTGTCGGTACACATGTGGGTCAATCTTGTCTTATCATAGTTCACTCCCTCTGCTTGTGAGAATCCTCTGACTACAAGTCTCGTTTTGTATTTCTTGACACTTCCATCAACTGCATGTCTTTCTGCCTCTTGTAGAGTTTGTCAAGCCCAGACAGACCTTTTATGGCCTACTGCAAAGTCCTTGGGAATATCAACTGGAACAACTGTATCAATGGCTATCTCCCTCTGGACTGCTGGAGAGGAAGAAGGTATTGTCTCTCTTTCTCAATTAGTTTGACTCCTTCTGAGTCAAGTGACTCCCTCTGAAGTATGAAGGATAAACATCTTCCTTTGCTGTTAACCTACCTGGAACAAGAAATCAAACGAAAGGAAACAAGACAAGAATATCTCCTAGAGGAGATTCACGAGTACATCTCTAGAATCAAAACATTTTAAGGATTGTGGTCATAACTACAATACCTACTTGTAATGTAGTAACCTTAGAAATGCAGGTTAGAGGCATGCTAATTTAAAACAATCAAACCTGGAGTCTTCACTTCCAGTGTGTTGTTCCTTTGAATGCACTGAGATCCCTCTGGATCCATGATTGCACCAAGGGTTCCTTCCTCCTGCAAGTACCCTTATGACAATGATGCAAATAATATATACAAGTGCATACCTGAGAGTGTACACCAATGGAAATTCTGCTTGTTTGTCAATGTCATGATGAACAATGATATTCCTTGTCTTTCTCTTGAGGTGACTAATGTTGCTTTATTTGCACATTACTAACTCTCACATCAACTGTCTTCAAACTTTCATTATTTTGATAGTACTTTATGTTTGATAATTTTGCAAATGTGTCATCTATCACATCATCTTCATAGCTCACCAGAAATTATCACCTGGCCTCGTATCTTCACCTGTTTGGATCATACCCATTTGCAAATTTAGTTGGAAAGCATTGTCACGAGTGTGCTCAAGGATTTTGCTATTGAATCACTCATCCATTCAAGGAAGCTCTTTGACATAATCAATTGTACTTGTAGTGACATTAGTTAAGAAGGCAATCGGGTAAGTTATGTGATGATGAACCCAGTGCTGGTCCAAACATAATATAAGCTCAAGCACACGACCTGCTGTTTCCACAGGGAGGAGCATATTTCCATCTCCACGTAGCACCTTTAATATCATGTCAAAAGATTCTTGATCTCTTTGTTACCGTGAAGGTTCTCAAAACTGCAAATGAGGGGACCCCATGCACCGTTCTGTAGAGACGAAAACCTAACAACAATTTACTGAATAAGAGCATTTAAGTTTACAGGTCTTGTAGCTCCAAACATCTTAGTAGGAAATCAGTTTGCTGCTGAGCTCATCAGTGAGGCTAGAGACATGCTTTTAGGGACACGTGGCAAAGAAACATCGCATGTATACTCAGTCGTGAAAAGTTCATCAATAAGCTCATCCACATGACTCAACGCAAAACTTGTAATCTTCATTCTTGATAAACTCGACAACAATCTCCTTCTCTAGTTGAATTTGAAGCATCTTCATCATAAGGCACATAAATGGAGTAGCTTTTCTGTTCCCTCCATAAGTGCCTCCAAAGTGGTCAAGCTCCATGGCTTTGTCTACCAATGTTTCTGCTGTCAATCCAAAACATTGTTCCTTACAATATGAATTCTAGTAGATTTTCGATCGTAGGATCTTCTCCACCAAATTCTGAGGATTTGTTCCATGCACACTCTTGGCTGCTGGATCTGTTCTGTTTTCCATCCGTGTATTATCTAGCCGTCCAACACCTTGCCAATTTCACAAAGCTTTCTTTATAGACGCTAAGATTATTGTTGCGTCTGCCTGTGGTTCAGGGACTTCTTAGGTCATCAAAATCTTCGGGCCCTTCATTGTTCTCCTAACTGTACTGTTGTTACAAGTCTTATTGCGATAACCACGAGGGCTGTCGTTCGAGGAACTTCTTTCTCCCGGCCTTTGAATCCAACAATGTGCTTTGTATTGGCGGCATTTGCAAACCCTTGGGATCTGTACTCATATTCAATCTCTCCAGTACATGCTTCAAATTAGTGTAACAAAATGTATCGTCTCTAAAATTAGATACATCCTTATCAAAAATTCAGAAATTCTCCTTAAAAAAAAGGCACTCAAACTCTGCGGTTTTGGGGCTTCTTCTAGCTGCGACAGCCCTGGAGGGGCCTTTCTTTGCTGCGGCTGCTTTACCAGACCTGTGGCTAAGGCTGGGTTTGCTCCCCAAGCCTGCGACCACTGTTAAACCTCACCACAGGGGACAACCTTCTCTTTATGCTAGTGGCAGGGTTATGATAGCCCTAGAACTCCCACGACCTCTCTTCAAACGGTGCAACGATCATCTTCAGGACCTTCTCTGATACCATATTGATTTTATGGTAAGCTGATGCATTTTAATTTTCTTTCTTATTTAGCATAAACCGAACCATAACTTCTGCAGCAAACCAAGATCACATGAAGAATAACCATGCGCAAGAACACAAGAAGTATCCTGGGAAACCCTTCTCAACAAGGGAAGAAAACCCAACCAATCCTTTGCTATATTCTCAAGAGAAAGACCTCCTACACCATTACCAAACCTAGCACACAAGAGGGTGCTGCAATTCTCATAATTTCATATCACAACTTTTGAAATCATGAGATGACACAATGATAAGCGTGTTTCCTCAATGGGGATTCACCTTTATTTATATAAGACTTGTCACATCAAATGATGTGTCTATTGGCACAATAGGGCCGACCTCAATAACTCAAAATATAATTAATAATTACCATATTAATTATTTTTACATTAGTTATCTTTTATATTAATTATCTTTTACATTAAGGTGGAGCTAACCTGTACCGTTTACATAACAAATAGGGTTACAGGTAAGTATGACTCTTGAACAATATAACAAGGGATCTCATACACCCACCAATGCTCAACCACTAGGGGTACATCCATCTGTGCTTAACCACAAGGATGTCTCTCTATCTCACTGTGTCTCACAGGAGAACCACACTCACTAGTGCTCAACCACTAGGATCACGTTCACCTGTGCTCATCCACATGCACGTCCAACTCAACTGATCTTCTTTTTCACTGCGTTACACAGGAGGGTCATCTGGAGTTCATCATCTCAACTCTCTACTTAGAGGAGGCTAATACATTGTTTCATCTCTGTCTCAGAACGATACACCCAACTCATGGGCTTTTCCACACGTTCACCTATGCTCAGCCACAAACACGTCCAACTCAACAGATCTTCTTTCTCACTGCGTTACATAGGAGAATCATTTGGAGTATCGTCTTGACTCTCTGCACAGAGGAGGCCAACACAACGTTCTAGTTCTGTCTTAGATAGGAACCACACACCCAACTCAGGGGCTCTCTCTCAGGTCTATGTTCTGGAGGATGTCTCACGCAAATGTAATCATCAACACACTTCTCATATTTGATTTGGAGTATTGCATGGCAACAAATTTTTTGGGGTTATTTAGTTGAGTTGTGAGGTTATTGTCTAGTGCCATTTTCCCTGAGGGCTATGGAACCATAGTTTTTGGATCAACTTGTATTATAGGGTTTCAAACCCTTCTTGGTCATTTCAAAGGGTTTTCTTGAGGTCTTCACATAGACATGATTTTGCTGGACCAGATGGACTATTTCTTTGACACACATATGGCAATGTACTTTGTAGATAAGGCTGTACAAGATTCAGAAGATTATATTTTTGGTGTTCGCTCCACCTTATTTGGATACATCTTTGTATTTTAGGAGTTGGTACCTTTCTATTGGACACAACGGTTGGTGATGCAAGGCCTACTCTTTAGTGTTTGGCTATGATTCAGAGTGACTCTAACAAGCCTATGGTTGTTTGTTTGTAAAGGGAGACCCCTCTAAGCTCATTTAATGTAGTTTCCACTCATAGGTTTGCAAGATCCATCCCACTATTTTATTGATGACTCTATAGATGATTCTTAGCTTCTTTTAGTGGATCAACTTGTTTATGTGGATCCTTGTCTTCCACACTATGATATTTGTTTTCGTTGGACACACTATATGTAGGACCAGTTCGTGTTTCACATGGATCTTGTCTTTCTCCACTGTGATATTGGTTTCTCTTGAATGTACTTTTACTGAGAACTTTAGTCTCATCAACATATTGAGCTCCTTGGTTCTCCTTCAGTTGACCATCATACTTTAGTCTTTCCTTCTTTCAAACTTTAGCTAGAAGCCACTTTTATCCGGTTGTGGAATTGTGTTGGTATTGGTATTGGTATTATAACATTTTGAGGAGATATTATCATTAGATGGTCGGTGCTCAACAGTAAGGGGGGAAGGTGTGATTTAATGCTTCTCTCCCTGGCCTTCTGTCCATATTTAGGGAGGATGTTGTGCATAGGGCCAACCCTACGTTAAGATGGGTATTCATCAACCCTCAAACATCTTTATTTCGACTATGGTTGATCATGCTTTTGAGTTGGATATCCACACGCTAACTCTCTCTTGTATTTTAGTCATTGTCACTCGTTATATTTGAGTTGGGTATTCTTAAACCCACTATTTTCTTTATTTTGGTCACGACCACTCTTGTGAGTAGTTGGGTATTTATAAATTCATTGTCATATTATATTTGAGATTCCCTCTGAGTTGCACTCTCTTAAGTGCATCTATGTTAGGTAGTTACACACCAATACCCATATTGTATTTGAGTTCTCTCAATTGTGTTTAAGCCCTTGGATTATATTTTAGCTTTCTTCTCACACATGCTTTCTTGGGGGTATTGTTGATCGCTTTTTCCTCTAGGGGAAAAAGATCAACTTCAACAGTAATCATTGGGAGATTCAAGGAGCACCTTCCTTAGTTTTTAGAGAAGTGGTACTCCTCTCATTAGATGACAAATTCTCTTCTTTCCTAAGCTTGTTGAATATAGTGGGAGAGCGCTATGAAGCAAAAACTCCACATGACCTTTAACTTCAAGAAATTAAAACAAAGACGTTTACATGATCAAATATTCTTTCAAGCAAAATGCTACTCGAGAAAGGACCAGGTAGTGCCAAACTCATAAGGTAAAATAAATAAATGATAATGATTACCAAATTTTATTGCTTAGTGAAAAATAACCATACCTCCATAGTGTAAAGCAAGTAGAAGATGCAATCAAGATTATATTTGAAGAAGGAAAGGTACAAAGATAACTTCGTCTACCAAAGAAACTTTGAAGGATTTTTGGCTTTTATACCATATAAGACATGAAAGAATACATGCTAAATATTTCTGCTTCACCAGAGGCAAAGACTAGAATCATAAACGCTATGTGTTCCTCGGTAGCTTCTTCAAACAAAAACAACATGATCCCAATAGTGAATCATTAAAAGTAATAAATAATGTTTGCTACGAGGCATTGCAAAATTTTAGTGACCTAAATAATCAAAGAAACTTAGAAGCATCTGCATTTGAAGGCAAGGATGGGTCTCTAGCAGATGAAATATAAAGAAAGCTAGAGGAAAACAAAGGAGAATAGTTAGAACTCAATCTTCATGTTATGA
>JASDQU010508770.1:29435-41469 GCA_032191745.1 Picea mariana | reverse complement strand
TATTCGTTTTTTCCCTACCATTCTCTCACTTTTCACACATTACAAGTCACCTCGCCTTCCCATATTCACTATCCAATCCTTGTTCTTAAAATTAAATTATATTTAAGTTAAACTATGTATTATAACAGTTAAAGGATGACACATGGATGAGTTACAGTGATATATTCTTTTGATTTACATTACAGTTGATTGTTTGATTATTTGTTGAGTAGTAATCATGATATACCCCCCTTCATTTTAATAGTTTTTCGCTCATTACAATCCCTCACGTATCCTAGAACCCTTATTCACCCCCTTCTCATTAAAAAGTCTTAAATTATTTGTATGGATTGGATTGCATGAGTCTGATGTATTGCTGAGCCAAACTTTGTTTCATATTTAAAAGAGATGTCATGTATGGTTGTTGAAGAAACTAGTTGTTAATCAATAATGCATACAGGAATGAGATTTTTCAAAAGAGGTAGCCATGGTTGGGGTAACATAGGAAGGGGAAATTGGAACAGGGGCCCTAGAACACCAAGGTTTTATATACATTTTGATGTAGACTCGCAAGAGTTGAGCTAGCTATTTCAAGCTAGATTTTTTAACTGGGTTGGACAAGGAGTGGTCCAGCCTAGGCTAGAAAGGCTTCCCTTCCAAGCCCCACATGTCCCTAGTATTCTAGTGCCCCCTCATGTCTCATTACAACCAAAATTCCCTGAAAACGACGGATGGAAAGAGATTGTCCATCCGACAGTCTTCCAACATCGTCACTGGATTAACTTGTCTCTACCTACTCCTCCACCTGTTAATCAAATTGTCCAAGTTTCCCCTACCCACTCACCAGTACAGTCTTCCCATGCAAACAAAAGGTTAAAAATCGAGGTCCACCATGCTCCTGATAAAGGAAAAGTCATTTCTTCCCCCTCCTCTCCCTCAAATGACTTTGCCAAATTCGTGTCCTCCCACATGCATTTGAGAGATTATTTTTGTCATGTTATTAGTGAGATTAGGCCTAAAGGCTCACACAACCTAATGAAAATTCAAATAAATCAAAGGGTGACAGTAGAAACAAGGGGAAGATTGCCTCCCAGAGTGGAAAATATGGGTTTTAAGTGTTTTTATTTATTGATTGTTGAGAACAATTGACTTCTAAAATTTTTGGACAACACACTATGTTTGGATATAATTTTAATTATGATTGATATAAATTGTCAAATTATGAGAGTGATGATGGGAGCCACAAGGAGGGTTGTGTTTGATTGATTAACTAGTTTTGTTATACTTTTAAAAAACTAAAGGGAGTCACAAGGGGTCCCACTTACTAGTTATTATTTATTAAAAACCATTATTATGATTTTATTACTTTTCCCCCTTAACTAAAAAGTTGGTTGAGTTTTAGTTAACTTAACTAAAAATTTATTTTAACTAATTCAACTAATTCTGATTGCTTAAAGGAAAAAGTAAAAGGAGCAACAAGGGAAAATAGAAGGAGAAGCATACTAAGGTTTGATCTTTGAGTTTCATTGGGACAATTTAGTTTTCATTCATTCTTTGATTCATTGAAATCCTAATTCTCTTTTATGATAGCAGGGTCCTATTGTAGAGAGAAAGATTCAGGGTTGAATTTCATCATTCAGACACTTGTTTTTTAGAGGTGTTGATCTATCTTTGATAGTCTGTGTAGACTTGTCTGTTTGTGAATTAAATTTCATGACTGATAAAGGATATTGCGCAAAGTCGAGTGGGCATCAATCTGTGGCAAGCTGATTCAGCTTTTAAAGTTCATTTTTTTTACTTCTATCAGAAGTACTTTTGTATGGTTTTCATCGGGGACATCTAAGTTTGACTTTGGTCCAAACTTCCCCAAGGAATTTTGTAAAGAGAACAAGTCTTTTGATAAATTGGAATGGAATAAACAATTTCTTTATGTCTCATCTATGTTGATTATTGAATTGGTGTTTTTAACTTCTGTCTCTACATTTATTTCCACATCTGTTATATTCATAAAATTACATAAATATTGAATTTTTCAACAAACTTTTATTTGTAAGAAAATCATCCTAAGCACTTGTAACCAATACTTGTGGATTAGGAAACAATTTTTGATGGCTATAAACATAGGGTGATATTCTTGTTTATCTCAATTTAGCCAAGTAAGATCTGAAAATGATTGAGTAATATCATTTCATATCTTTTCCTCAACACTATGCTGACGTATTTTGGAAAAGAATATGGGTACATGGCTAGAAATCCATGGAAAACGATATAGAGGCCACACTAGGTTTAGAGAATACCATTCCACTATGGAGCACTATAATGTCCCCTAGCCCAACCGAGGGACACTATGGTGCAAAATATATATATAAAAGAAATTTTTGCTAACTAAATTAACTATTTTATTGTTATCCAATTTCCTGTAGCTTACATATACAAATTAAAACAGATTTAGCTACTGTCTACAACCATAAAATAGATGCATACACCACATGCTAACAATCAACATGAAATGCAGCTAAACAAATCATACAACAACATATAAATCACTTCCAAATACACAAAGTCCATGCACAACAATTAAACACATAATTTAACATAACAAAAAGATAAAACACTTATCTTTTCACAATAGTTGTGCAACTAGATGCTTGGGACGGATGTTCTACCTAGCCATAAATTGGCTATTCCAAATATCAACAACCATTCACCCTTGAGATGAGGCTACCAATCCACAAAAGAGGGTGGTCTCTCACATTCCACTCACAACTCATAAAAATCTCAACCCAACTGATATTCTCCTACAACTATCCTGATTTTCCACCATCTCTCTTCCTCTTGACTTTTCCAACCCAATGAATGTACCATTTGTTTATCAAATATAACCAAGGGGATGCACCATCCATTTATCAGAATTAACCCAAGGAATGTGCCATTATTTTATCAGGGTTTCTTTGGCACATGAAGCTAGGAATATCTCAGTTGGTAACTCAGGGGAAACTGTTGCTAGGAAAACTATCAGCAGATCAACAACAAACACTTGCTGTTTTAGTGAAACTCACACAGTAGTTCACTCTTTAGGCCTGAAAAGCTGTCTCTTCAGTTTTCTAGCTCCAATTTACTCCAATTATGCTCCAACATGCTATAGAATTCACCCTCCATGGCTACATCAGTTTCTTCTAGCTATATTTCTCACTCTCTACTTTCTCTCATGCACCAAAACCCCATTTGTAAAATCTCCTCTCCTAACCATATGAATTTCCTCTCTTTGGCATGCCTTTATTGACTCACACTCTTCCCCAATATGATTTTACTCAACCCCCATGTGCCCAATAACTTTTGGATGTGACCACTCACACCCACCCTCTTACATGTATTCAATGATTGTCTTTGGGAACACTCAATCAAAAATGGGAAGGTTCATATACAAATAACAATTTTAGGAAAATGGGTTAAATTAATATACATGGGTATTTCCCCCTTGGACCCCTCTTGGCCATTATCCTATACACCACCCTCTCTTTTGTATTAATTCCTCCCCCATCTCTTGTCCATGTCCCCTTAGCAGCTGGCATCACGTTTATTATTAAAACATACAAATACAATTCACATATTACATCGCTTGGTCGTAGCCACATATTATATATACATAAGAATTAATTAAATTGGGGATTATAGTGGGGATGTTACATTCCCCCTCCCCTAAAATTGTGCGCCATCCTCGGTGCACTCTATGTCTATATACATATATGCAAATTTACATCTCAATACTTAGAAATAAAATTATGCAATTTAACAACTACAACAACAGCTCGAACCATAATCTCATGTTCCTCTCAACTAGCCGACCCAAAGAATGCACCATTCATTTAGCACGGATAAACCAAGGGATGTAACATTCATTTATCAAGTTTAACCCAATGAATGAGCCATTACTTTATCAAGGTCCCCAGTGCAGTTGGCCAAGAATCTGATATGTGGTTTCAGAATTTTAGCTGCTAAAAAATGGAGTCTTCCATTATGTTTTCTTCAAAACTGTAAAAATTTTACGGGTATTATGCCCACATTTTTTCTTCATGCTCCCATGTAGCATCTTCAGGACCGTAACAATTCCATTAAACCTTAACCAACCCTATCTCTTTGTTTCTTATCACCTTGACTTTCTGGTCCAGGATGTGTACTGGTTCCACCTAGAAATCCCCTTCATGCTCCACCTGGATCACATTCCAATCAATTATGTGGCTAGGATTAGGAACATGTTTCTTTAACAATGACACATTAAATACATTGTTCACTCTCATGGATGCAGAAAATGCTAACATGTATGCAATTGGACCTATCTTTTCTAATATTTCAAAATTCCCACAATAACTTGTTGCCAACTTCGGGAAACTTCTTAATCTTAGCAAACTTCTCTTTTCCTTTACTTTTAAGAACACATGTTATCCCACTTTAAAATATCTAAAAAATGTGTTCCTGTCTGCATAAATTTCTTCCTATCTTGGGTATATTTTAAAATTGGTTTTATCTTTTACATATTCTATTCCATTTCCTTTAACAATTCTAGCCCAACAACCGTTATGTTTGTTGGATTGTCCCAACCATTGGTGTGTTACATTTTCTTCCATACAATTCCTCAAATGGACTCATTTTCAGTGAGGTCTGATACCCATTGTTGTAGGAAAATTCAACTAAATGAATATAATCTTCCCACCTTGATGGTGGATCCATCACATACATTCTAAGCATGTTGTCAATTATTATGTTAGTCCTATATGTTTTCCCATTTGACTCTAGATGATATGTTTTACTAAGATTTAAATTTATCCCAAAGCCCTTGAACAAACCCTTCCAAATATTCGAAGTAAGCTTTGGATATATGTCTAAAACTATTTCCTTAGGAACTCCATGTAGCCTAGCAACCTCTTTCATGTAGATATATGCAATATTTTTTTCCTTATGTGTAGTATTTACTAGAATAAAATGTGTTTCTTTAGTCAATATTTCCACCACCACCATGATGGAATCATGTTGCTTCACTGTTATGGGCAGCTTTAGTAATAAATTCAACTATGACAACTTCCTACTTCCATTCTGGAATGGGCAATGGTTGTAGCAAACCTACTGAGTGTCTATGTTTTGTCTTTACTTTTTGGCATTCTAGACATCGGGCTATGTAATTAGCCACTTCTTTCTTCATTCCTGGAAAAAAATATTGGCTTCTTACTACTGCAATTGTCTTATGACATCCTGGATGCCTGGCATATGGATGATCCATATTATTTTGAGAATGACATGAAGACAAAAATATAACTGATACATAATAAGGAAATACATAAATATAATGTGGAGAACACATAAATAAAGTGAAATCGAACTTGTATTAATGAACAATAGAGAGAAAAACATTGCAGAACAAAAACTAGTAGAATGGGGTAGCTTATCTTTTAAAAGAAAGAGATATTGGCTATGCTTCATTCACAACAAGCTTTACATCACACTCCATTTCATGCTTAAAGGGCCTCCTTCACCTCAATTACATATGAAAGAGTGAGAGGAGAACAATTCCCATGATGCATGTGGGATAAATTGGACTAAGTTTATAAAATTCCATAGGCATGTAAAACAGTAGGAATTCCCGAGCAGTCACCCATCCCAGTACTACTCTAGCCTAAGCGCACTTAACTGTGACGTTCTAATGGGATTCAGTGCATTAATACTATTTTGTAGGAATGTACATAAGACCACTAGGAAATCATTACATGATGTCTGTAATTAACAAATGAAGATGACATTACATTTCATTCCACATCAAAAGGGTGAATATCATGGTTTATCAAAACCACAGGCTCAAAATGGTGATTTAGTGGAAAAAGTGGATGGCCATCGAGATCCATCTGGATCATTCCTCCCCATTTAGGAAGCAATGGTCTCCATTGCGGCAAGTTCCCATGGGATATGGGGAGACTTATGCTAAATCTAAATCTTGGTGCACTGGTTTCCTTGTTGAAGAAGTTGTCATGCTTAACTTATTGAAGGATGTCATGAACCTATTGTTGGAGGGGTTAGATCTGGTAAACCAATCTAGTTGCATGATATACCTAAGTGTGGGAGGATTTTTTCGATGAAGATGCAACATGAAGAGTATGAAGGGTTCTGTTATAACCTTTCTTGAGTGGGTAGTGTGGAGGCACCCCCATAGGTGTAGCAAGAACATCTTGGTACTCTTCTACAATCTTGTCGATCTACTTTTGCTGGATAGAAACATATTGGGTTGAGGCTGCAGTGGTTGTAGTGTCCTTCTATTCACCTTCTGATTGGATTGTGAAGAGGATAAAATTTGCAGTATGAGATTTTACTTTGTGGCATTGTTTTGGTGGGACAATAGTCAAAACTACCTCTAGTATATTGTATAGCTGACCCCCCAAAGTAACAATGATGCTACGGGGTCAAGACTCATAAATAACATGACACCTCCACATATATGTCTAGCCTACTAGAAGATCACAGACTTCCAGTGGGGCAACATCACACAATGCCTCATCCTTGAAGGGATTGATATCGTAGGACAAGTGACACCATTGGCTGACATGAAGATATTGACCCTAGGGAAGCCACCCGATGTTGTATGGTTGTAGGTGTGGTGTTCTTGGAAAATACAAGTGCTTGACAACCTCTACTAATATGATGTTATTTTAGCTTCTGCTATCAACAACAAAATGTAGTGGGGTCCCTTTTACCCACATTTGTGAATGGAAGAGTCGCTCCACCTCCTCAGAATCCTCTTCTAGTTGGATTGTTGTAGTTGCGACGGTAGCAATAGGTTCTACATCAATAATCTCTCTAATTTTATTATTTTCTGAATCAGATTCTAAGTCGGGTTCCAACTCTTTGTCGTTTATCTCGGACACCAATGATTGTATTGAGAAAAATTCATCAGTGTTGTGCCAAGGAATATTGTGGAACTCACTCCACTTTCCGGTGTCTTTCTTATACTTCCCATTACCCTTTTTTCCTACATATGGGACTAGCTCTCTTGAGGTTGGCATTCCTTGCTCTGTCCTTCATTATGTGAGTTAGATTTTTATTTTCCATGCTTTTCCCACTTACTCTGTTGCGATAATTTCTATTCAATTTTGACTGCATATTGATAAGCAGATCCTAGTGAGGATATGTCTAAGAAATCCATATTTTTTTGGATATACCTTTGTAGACCACTGCGGTACTTCAAAACTAGGTGTCTCTTAGAGTCCTTGATACCCATATTTGAGCGTATGAAATATGTTGGTGTACTCTGACAATGTCTGGTCTCTTTTCTGACATAGAGTTGTCCATCTCATGTATTGGTCATCATAGTTTTCGAAAAGATAGAAATCCTCCTTTATGGCATCTACAAAGGCTTCCCAAGTGGGTTCTCTCCTAAATAGCGTAGATTCATCTACGGTGTACCTCTCCCAGTAATCTTCCCACCAATATTTGACATGGGGAAGGGATTTAAGGAGCGTGAAGGTGATCTTTTCACTATCAGAATTTTTTTGGATAGAGTAATAAACTTCTAGAAGATTGAACCATTTTTCTTTAGCATCTGCATCTATCTAGCGTTCAAATAAGGGAATATCAAAATTGATTTGTACCTTGAAGGTTGTTGCACTTGCAAAATGGCCTCGTGTCGAAGATTCCTCATCCATTGCCATCGATAGTTTTCAAAGGATATGAGCAAAGGTTTCCCTCATATCATTCCTCTATCGCACAAGGGATTCCTCGAGCAAAATCTTGAAAGTACCTCCTCCTTTGTCATCTCTCTTTTCTTCCGCCATGGGAGGTCGCTTGGGCTAGTGAGAGAAGTTCTCCTCAAGATAAATTATCTTGTAACACACCCAACCCATAACTACATGTTCTAGGGATGGTGAATCAAAATTTTTGTTCTTACTAACTCTCTCAAATCCTTATTCGAGGATTTCCATTAGCTACTACTCCCCGTGATATTTATGATGGTCACCACCGCACCAAAATATGAGCTCTGGTCTGCAAGTTATTTCCTCTCGAAGTTACCTAGGCATTATTAGTTGGGGTCTTCGGCATTCGACGCTGAACACCCCTTTTTATGACTCCCCAAAGTCTCAAAATATTTCCGTGTGTCCTTGTCCCTTCGGCAATCGATGTTTGACATTTTTTGTTGAATGTCCATTTTTCGACATTCGACAATCGGTAACCGACATCCTATGTTTTCAGTGTTTCGGCAATCGTCGATCGTCATTGAACGTTCGACGTTCGGTGATCAATGATCGACGTTGAACGTTTCAATTTTCAAAAATTGACGATCGTCATTGAACGTTCGACATTTGACGATCAACAATTGACATTGAACGTCCCTTTTCTATACTATGCCCCATTCTTTCAAACTCTTGAAGTTATCTAGACTCCTGGAGTCCCAGACACGTCACCAACCACGTTGGCTAAGAGGGAACGAACCAAAGGATGATACATGGATAGGGCCAGGGGTGCCACATGTCCTCATTAGGGGGTGACATGTGTCATTCTCTGATTCAATTGGTTATTGATGGCCACTCACCAATTCCAACTGGTTCCTCTTGTCTGTTTTTAGTTCAACGGGTTCTTCTGTACTTATTTGTAATTGTGGGTTCTAAAATTTTGGGGTTGTTTGAAGCCATACACATCTTCTAGGTGGATATTTGTGGCCTCTCACCTAATCCAAATATCTTATTTTGTATTGTTGGACACACCTACCACACTTAGAGGGGGGGGGGTGAATGAGNAAAAGGTTTTCCTCATATCATTCCTCTATCGCACGAGGGCTTCCTCGAGCAAAATATTGAAAGTACCTCCTCCTTTGTCATCTCTCTTTTCTTCCGCCATGGGAGGTCGCTTGGGCTAGTGAGAGAAGTTCTCCTCAAGATAAATTATCTTGTAACACACCCAACCCCTAACTACATGTTCTAGGGATGGTGAATCAAAATTTTTGTTCTTACTAACTCTCTCAAATCCTTATTCAAGGATTTCCATTAGCTACTACTCCCCATGATATTTCTGATGGTCACCATCGCACTAAAATATGAGCTCTAGTCTGCAATTTATTTCCTCTCGAAGTTACCTAGGCATTATTAGTTGGGGTCTTCGGCATTCGACGTTGAACACCCCTTTTTATGACTCCCCGAAGTCTCGAAATATTTCCGCATGTCCTTGTACCTTCGGCAATCGACGTTTGGCATTTTTCGTTGAATGTCCATTTTTCAACATTCGATAATCAGTAACCGACATCCTATGTTTTCGCTGTTTCGGCAATCGACGATCGTCATTGAACGTTCGACGTTCGGTGATCAATGATCGATGTTGAACGTTTCAATTTTCAAAAATTGACGATCGTCATTGAACGTTCGACATTTGACGATCAACAATTGACATTGAACGTCCCTTTTCTATACTATGACCCAGTCTTTCAAACTCTCGAAGTTATCTAGACTCCTGGAGTCCCAGACACATCACAAACTACGTTGGCTAGGAGGGAACGAACCAAAGGATGATACATGGATAGGGCCAGGGGTGCCACATGTCCTCATTAGGGGGTGACATGTGTCATTATCTGATTCAATTGGCTATTGATGGCCACTCACCAATTCCAACTGGTTCCTCTTGTCTGTTTTTAGTTCAACGCGTTCTTCTGTACTTATTTGTAATTGTGGGTTCTAAAATTTTGGGTTTGTTTGAAGCCCTACACATCTTCTAGGTGGATATTTGTGGCCTCTCACCTAATCCAAATATCTTATTTTGTATGTTTTCATGTCAACACATCTTGTTGTAATCCCAAGGCCGTTTTGGAGGCCTAAACAATGTTTTTTTGGCTCGCCACAGTCAAAATATAGATGGAGTCAAATTTTTATGGCAGAATGTGTAGTTATCTGAAAGACCTTTCCAACAGGCTATCACACACCTAAAATAGAGGTCGTATGCAAAAGGTGTGACCCTTGGAAGTTGGGGTACCAACTTACCCATAGGGGCCCACATGAATTTTGATGTTTCACCTCCTAGGGTTAGGTTTTTGGATGTCTAGGGTTTGGGAATTCATGAGTAATATCAAAAAGGCCTCTAGAGACTCATTGTTATTCATTCTTCTCAGACGGATGCACATAGCAGCCACATCTCTTCTCAGAGATAGCTACCACCATTTGAGCACATGTTTTAGTTCTACAGTTTTACAGTTTCATCCTATTTCATTATTCAATAGAAGATATGGTTCACTAGATATCTGTGTTATTCTTCATATCTCTATGTTTATTGTATTCAATTTGTTAATCAGTTCGTTCCACTCCTAAATCTAGATCAGTGCTACCAAAGTGGTCTTCTCTTCATTTATTTTTCTTCGTGCATGTCCCCAACAAGATCGGGGTACAAGAAGTTGGGACACAAACCAATCAAGCCATTGCAAGATCAGTCACGCTGAGCCTGACAACAGCCCATGGGGGATGAAAATAAATATGATGGAGCAAGAGATCCTATCAAAATGTTGCTCAAGGAAGCCCTCGTACGACAAAGGCATGAAATGATGGACAACTTTGCACAGATCCTTCGACAATTTCCCATAGTAGAAGCATCTTCGTCAAGCAGCCATGCAACCCCCTTCAAGGTACAGGTAAATTTTGATATTCCATTATTTGAAGGACTAATAGAAGCGGATGTTGTAGATAAATGGTTGAATATGCTCGAAGGGTATTCTTTGGTCCACAATTTTTCCAATAGGGAAAAGATCACTTTTGCACTCCTCAAGGCCATTCCCCATGTTAAATATTGGTGGGATACTTACTCTGAGCAAAGGGCCGTAGAGGAATCTTTAATGTTTGTGGTGGACCCTACATGGGATTCCTTCTGGGATGTCATTAAAGAATAGTACTACCCTGTTGGAAGCTACAAGGACTAGTACACCAGATGGATGAACCTACGTCAAGAAAGGGACCATATAGTACCATATTTCACCAATATTTTCCATACCCTATGCACCAAATTGGGAATCAAAGACTTTGACCATCATCTGATGCTCAAATACTGTGGTTATTTGCATAGATAAATTCAAATAGAAATGGAGTTTATGGAAATCACCTCATTGGGCATCGATTATAGATACACTGCAAGATCGAGCATAAATTTAAGAAGAAAAGGTGAGATTTTGGATCTACAAACCCCTCACAGCCAAAGAAGGGAAAAGGTGTCCTGAACCCACACAGAAAGGGAGTAAGTTGAGATGGTTTCCATCAGGATAACTAGTCCAAGCCGCAACAAAAGAAGGTAAATGAGAAGATGATTAAGGACACGGGAAAATGGTGTGATTACCATAAAACCCCTTGGCACAACATCGAAGAATGTCACTCCAAGCAGTCACTCGTGGCCGAACTAAAGAATTATGAGTCAGTGGGCGATTCTGATTATGGATCAAATCCTGAAGGAGGGAATCGAATTATAGATGTTAAACCCAGTGCCACTATCGCTATGACCAAAGTCTGGCCAAGTGAACCAAAAGAACTAGGGGAATGGGAATTCCTCTTTCACTCGTAGATGTGGGTAAAGGGGGCTGTGCTTCATTTCATTGTCGATATTGGTAGTCAGAAGAACCTGATTTCAGAAAAGGTTGTCAAGCAGCTAGACCTACCTGTTGTTCCTGAGTTTATACTTTAAGGCTATAAAGTATATCGTCAAGGCATCCGTAAATATTAAAGGAATAATTTGAGAATAAGAATTCAAAGGAAGATTAAAGCAGAATCAGTTTCTCAATTGTCTCTGTCTTGCTTCCTTTTGTTCTTGGATGCTAATGTCTCTCTCAATAGCAGCCCATGAACGTTCTAACTCAACCCGGTTTGTTGTTGTTTGTAAAATGGTATCAAAAAAATTCAAGGCAATACTGGTTTGATCTTGAAGGCCTGGTTCAATGTTGGGTTGTCTGCTACTTGGAACAGTCATGGAGGATAAAACTTTATTTATTTGTAAAAGGATTTTAATCAAATGTTACTTCAAATTTTCCAGAGATGAGAACAAGAAAAACAATTTTGAA
>JASDQU010508769.1:40936-53746 GCA_032191745.1 Picea mariana | reverse complement strand
AATTAATAAATTATTATTATATGTTTTGTGTGAATATAATAAATGTTTTTAAAAATATTTATTAAGTATGTCAAGTATAAGAATATAATTTTAAACAAGTAATCATTTACCATCTTAAGGTTTTATAGATCAATTTGATTTTAGTAGAAGTTAATCATCATCATCATATATAAGGTTTGTAATTTTGTTTTTCAATATTACATATAGCTCATGTTACTTAGATGTAAGACTTTACAAAAATACATCATAAAGTTAAAAATATTTATTTAAATTTAATATTAATTAATACATTAAAATTTATTCAAAACATATATAAATGTTTGTTTAAATATAATAAATGTTAATAAAGATGTTTCAAAAGTTATGTACTTTGGAGAATTTTTTTTAATAAGAGATATTATTATTAAGGTTTGTAATTTTGTTTTTAAATACAATATATAGCTCATGTTACTTAGATATACAAGTGTAATTATAAAGTTAAAAGTGAAAGAGTATGTTACCTTTGTGACACTAAGAAGGTTGAAGATTAAAAACGTTTTCTCTTAGATGGTCCAACCTATACCCATATTAGATATCATTTTCAAAATATTTGTCACAATACCAATCTTCCTAACCTCTTAACTCAACAAAAGTATGGTGATCATGGAAAACTCCTCTTAATCACTTACCTAATAAACCAATTCGATCTTATTGGAGGTTAATCATCATCATCATCATTACTTTAAAATTAAGTATAATTAATTAAAGAAAAAAAAATATTTAAATTTAATATTTAATAAATAAATTATAATTTATTAAAATTATATGATTCATTCATTTAGTTTAATTAAAAATTATTTGATACATCTATAATTTGTATTAAAATAATAAAGCTAATCAAATTAATTTTGAAAAAGTGTTGTAATTTTATTAATTCTAATATAAAATATATATATATTTCAAGAATCAAAACAAGATTCAAATTAATGTGTATTTATTAAGGTAGTTTGTTAAATTCTTTCAAATTAATGTGTATTTATTGAAGTAGTTTGTTAAATACTTTGTTGTCGTGTATTTGTTTATGTAAGATTGAAGTATATGTATGAGAAATAAATCACAAATCACAATGAATCATGTAATTAGTTGAATTATGAAAAGTAAAATATGAATATATTGAAGGTATTGTTGAAATTTTATGTTAAACAAAATCATGAATACACAAAGGTTTATAATGAAATTATTCACAAATAAATATTAAAAATATTAAAAAAAATCAATGTTTAATTTAATAATAAATAAAATTAAATTAAATAATTTAAGTTTAGCAAAATTTTCTTTAAAATATATATATATATATATATATATATATATATATATATATATATATATATATATATAATATTAAAAAAATTAATATTTAAATTAATATTAAATTAAATTCAATAATGGAAATGAGAATTAAGCATACCAATAAATGATTTGTCTCCCACATATCTAACATTACCATCATCACTTCAACGTGTTTTCTCAATCATGATGACAACTTAATTGATGTTATTGACCTCAGTCTGAGTGGGCCTAATGGTTAAGAACATGTGTTTCCTCTTAAGAAGTCACAAGTTCAAATCCAAAGGGGGGTAGGGTATGTATACCTCCGTAGACTTTACCAGTCAAATCGTTGGGCAGAGGAGGGTCCCTTGTCCCACAAACAAGGGGGTCTCATACACCAATTTGGTGTGGCTTGGTCGTGACCTTAAAAATAGATTATTGTTATTATTATTATATAAAACATACTTCAAAATTATAATTTCATATAAAGCCTCCACGTTCAACATTATAATTTCATATAAAGCCTCCATGAAATCAGTTGTTGATGCTAAGAGAGTATCATGATCACACACTGCAAGTAAAATGATTGAGAAATAGTCAAATTAGCTAAATACCTCACACCGAGACAACACCTCTCATCCTTTAGGTAGTCAAATTGGCTAAATACCTTACATCGATACGATACCTCTGCCCCTAACGAGCTTTATCCTTTCCTTGAGTTATTGAATAGGAGATGACATGAGATTCTTATAATGTTTTGGTAGAGATTGATATGCCATATTCGTTCACATTACAATAATCAATTAATTTCAATCCACTAACTACATTTACATAGTTAAAAGGATGTTATGTCTGCTTTGCTTTTCAAGAAGTATGAAACAAATGTTGCTACTACCTTTTACATACATAAATGGATAGTTGTTGAAACTGTAATAATTCATTCAAAAAAACTGTAATAATTCTTTCAACTACATATACTACATATTGGTAAGGCCCACGCGACTACATTACTCACAAATTCCCGACATGATATTCTTCAAAATCGACCTCCTCTTCATAAATTACATTATGTTTTATTGAGAAAAACCTTAGTGCTCGAGATACTCCAACAAATGGTTTTTCGGTGGATGAAATGACAGTGGAGGGGTCCCACTAACTTAAACTCGGTGCTTTGAATCCAATGCAACTGACAGCTCGTCCATTCGAGTCTCGGTTTGAGTTTTATCGTGAGTTGCAACTTGCCTACTCAAGTCATTTAGGCACATGTGGCCAATTTTGTCCGGGGGCATAAACTCCAAACCGAGTGGTATAACGGATTTCCATAAGCTCCCACAAGTCTGTTTGGCTAAGGCCCACACGAATACACTACCCACAAATGACCGACACAGTGTTCTTGAAAATCGACCTCCTCTTCAAAAATTGCATTATGCCTCATTGAGCAAAACCCTAGTTCCAGAGATACTCCAACAAATGGTTTTTCGGTGGAAGGAATGACAACGGAGGCCCCCCCCAACTGAAACCCGGTGCTTCAGATCCAATGCAACTGATGGTTCATCCATCTGAGTCCTAGTTTGATTTTTATCATGAGTTGCACATTGCCTCCTCAAGCCATTTAGGGCCATGTGGCCAATTTGGTTCGGGGGTATAAAACCCAAATTGAGCGGCATAATGGAATTCCATAAGCTCCCACAAGTCTATTTGGCCAAGGCCCATGCGACTACACTACCCACAAATTCTCGACATGGTGTTCTTGAAAATCGACCTCCTCTTTAGAAATTTCACTATGCTTCATTGAGAAAAACCCTAGTGCCAAAGATACTCCAACAAATGGTTTTATTGTGGAGGAAATGACTATGGAGGGGCCCCACTAGCTGAAACATGGTGCTCTGGATCCAATGCAATTGGCGGTTCATCCATATGAGTTATGTTTAAAGTTTTATCGTGAGTTGCAACTTAGCTCCTCAAGCCATTTAGGGACATGCGACCAATTTGGTCCGGGGGCATAAAATCCAAATCGAGTGACATAAAATAGTTATGTAAGCTCCCACAAGTCTTTTTTTCCAAGGCCCACATGACTACACTACCCACAAATGGTCGACACAATGTTCTTGAAAATCGACCTCCTCTTCAAAAATTGCAATATGCCTCATTGAGAAAAACCCCAGTGTCATAGATACTCCAAAAAATGGTTTTCCGGTGGACATAATGACAATGGAGGGGTCCCACCAGCTAAAAAACGTTTCTCTGGATCCAATGCAGCTGACGGTTCATCCATCCAAGTCTCGGTTTGAGTTTTATCGCAAGTTGCAACTCGCCTCCTCAAGCCATTTAGGGACATGTGGCCAATTTGGTCTAGGGGCATAAAATCCAAACTGAGCGGCATAACAGAGTTATGTAATATCTTACAAGTTTGTTTGGCCAAGGCCTCGACGACTACACTACCCACAAATACCTGACACAATGTTCTTGAAAATTGACCTCCTCTTTAGAAATTACACTATGCTTCATTGAGAAAAACCCTAGTGTTGGAGATACTCCTTCACTTGCCTTGTCTTTCCATGCCTTCACTTGCATTACCATGCCATGCCATGCCTTGCCATGCCTTGAAAATTGACAAGTAGAATTACATCCCTAATGAATCATTTGATTGTAATTTTTACATATTAAACTTGTTCATTTAGTACAAGCATTATAAACTTGTTCATTTAGTGAAGGCATGACACGGCATGACATGGAAAGTGAATGCAAGGCAAGGCATGGCAAGTGAAGGCATGGCATGGCATGGTATGGAAAGGCATGGTATGGAAATGAATGGCATGGAAAGGCAAGGAAAGGTAAGACATTGCATGGAAAGGCAAGGAAAGGCAAGGCATTGCATGGAAAGGAAAGGAAATGCAGGGAAATACATGGCATGGCATGGCATGGAAAGGAAATACAAGGAAAAATATAACAACCCTTAAAAAAAGTAATCATTAAATGAAAGGGGGGAAAAAATGCAATCATAAACTAGGGTTTAGATAACAAATGCATGTTGAAAATGCAATATGATACATGATATCCCTACAATATTCAAGACATGACAGCCCTAAAGGGATGAAAATTATGACAAAAATGTAATAAAAAGTGTCATATCATACCATGCCAATGATACCATATCATACCATACCATACCATACCACACCATACCATGGCATGGCAAGGAAACACATACCATACCACACCTCACCATACCATACCAAGGATACCATACCATGGCTTGGCAAGGCAAGGCAAGGCATACCATACCATACAATACCATACCATGGCAAGGCAAGGTAAGGCATGGAATGGCAAGGCATATCATACCATATCATACCATACCATGGCAAGGCAAGGCAAGACAAGGCATACCATACCATGGCAAGGCAAGGCATGGCAAGGAATACCATACAATACCATACCATGGAAATGCAAGGCATACCATACCATAACATACCATACCATGGAAAGGCAAGGAAATTCATACCAAACCATACCATACCATACCATGGCAAGGTAAGGCAAGGAAAGACATACCATACCATACCATACCATACCAATGTTAGGCATACCATACCATACCATACCATGGCTTGGCTTAGCAAGGCAAGTAAAGGCAAGGCAAGACATACCATACCATAACATGGTAAGGCAAGGCATAACATACCATGTCAAGGCAATGCATGGCATGGCAAGGCATACCATACCATACCATACCAAGGCAAGGAATACCATACCATACCATACCATGGCAAGGAGGTATACCATACCATGGCAAGGAAAGGAAAGGCATGGCAAGTCATATTGTACCATACCATACCATACCAAGGCAAGGCATAACATAGCATAACATAACATAGCATACCATGGAAAGACAAGGAAAGACATGGCATGGCAAGGCAAGGCAAGGTATGTCAAGGCAAGGAAATGCAAGGTATGGCATGGTGTGGCAAGCCAAGACAATGCAATGTAAGGCAAGGAATGTCATGGAAAGGAAAATAAATGCAAGGCATAGCATGGCAGGCCATGCAAAGGAAAGGCATGCCATGGCATGGCATGGCAAGGCAAGGCAATACAAGGACAAATATAACAACCCTTAAAACAAGTAGTCATTAAATGAAATGGGGCTACAAATGCAAGCTTAAGCTAGGGTTTAGATAACAAATGCATGTTGAAATTCAAGATGACACATGACAACCATACAATATTCAAGACATGACATCCCTAAAGAGATGAAAATTATGATAAAAATTTAATAAAAGGTGTCAAGGTGTATTCCTAGGTTTTAATTGTGAGGCATGGAAATGACAAGGAAAGGAAAGGCATACCATACCCTACCATAGCATATCATGGCAAGGAAAGGAAAGGCAAGGCATACCATACCATACCATACCATGGCAAGGCAAGACAAGGCAAGGCATACCATACCATACCATACCATTGCAAGGCATACCATGCCATACCATATCATACCATGGAAAGGCAAGGAATGGAATGGAACTTGGCATTCCATACCATACCATGGCAAGGCAAGGCAAGGCATGGTATGGAAAAGCATATCATACCATGGAAAGGAAAGGCAAGGCATGGCATGGGAAGGAAAGGTATGGCAAGTCATGCATGGCATGGAATGGTAAGGTAAGGCAAGCCATGGCATGGCAAGGCAAGGCATGGAAAGACATGGCATGGAAAGGAAAGGCATGGAAAAGACAATGCATGGAAAGGAAATACAAGGACAAATATAACAACCCTTAAAACAAGTAATCATTAAATGAAAGGGGGCTAAAAACGCAAGCTTAAGCTAGGGTTTAGATAACAAATGCATGCTGAAATTGAAGATGACACATGACAACCCTACAGTATTCAAGACATGACATCCCTAAAGGACTGAAAATTTATGACAAAAATGTAATAAAATGTGTCAAGGTGTATTCCTAGGGTTTAATTGCAAGGCATGGCAATGTTTCTTTTTTTGTTATTATTGTTTTATTGCAATCCACATTTTGATTTGAATTTTTCCTTGCATAATTTTATGGAACGCTATAGTTATTGTTATATAGGTTAAAATGGGAAACTACATGACATGACATGGGAAGCTACATGACAATGGCATGGCAATGGAAATGGCATGGCATGGCAATGGAAATGGCATGGAATGGAAATGGCAATGGAATTCCATGGCAATGGCATGCCATGGCATGACATGCCATGGAGTGTGAAATAAACTCTCATAGATGGTGAAGGGAAAAGCACAATGGTTTCAAGTCTCCCTGGAAGAATTTTGGTAGCATAACATTACTTTCTATGGTGTGTCATGAAATGTAACCTTAAAACATTTATTTGTAGGTGGAAAATGATACCCATTATAAGATCTTGTTTCCATGTGAACTCTCTCATTTTATTGATCAAAATCAATAAGTTTAGTGGACATCATGGAAGACTAAATAAATTTTATTAATAATTGATGGGTTTAACAAAATTTGCATATACCCACTACACAAGTTAAACAAACATGAGTGCATTAATGAGTCATCGATTCGTCTTTTTGTCATTTATGAAGTGTTACACATAAATCAAATGATTTTATATATGTCATGCATAGAAATATGGGAATAATGTGTGTGACAGAGAAAATGGTCAAATTATGGATTGAATCAACTAAGAAACTAACAACTAGGATTCTCAAAGGAATGTCAAGGGAAGACTAGGGTCAAGGTTTTGTCCTAAGGAGACTAGGAATACTAGGACTTATACCTATATGAGAAAAGAAATACTTTTATCATATAGCTTTGGTAAGAGAAGAAGTTAGGATTTTGTGGCATTTTAAAACCCTAGTGTTACCTAATGTGCTTGTTATCGAGAAGATAGAGGGAGATGATCTTGTACAAGTGTGGGATACAAATGTAGGTTCCAAAAATGACTTACCATTGTGTATGTTACCTTGTTGATTATCTCTAGTGGAGTGAGATATTGGCTAATGTTATCTTATGGTTTCCATCGCTAGGGTTTGAAGAGCCCAACTTCTAACAACCCCTGATAAGATATTGGTAGGTACACGTACTTCATATTATAAATATATATGATGTGTTTGGGTTGTCAAAATGTTGTGTACTTGCATAATTGAATTTTAGCTTATGTCATATTTGTAATTGAGTAATTATAGTACTAGTTATGGAGGTTAATTTGACACAACATTGAGACAAGATTGTTAAGAGATTTACAATTATGTAGAAGATAAATAAGAAAATTTGTTTCTATAATAAATTATTGTAATATGCCATTTTTTAGGTCACAATATTTTCATACAATGACAATATTTTATTTTGGATCTTGATCAATTTAAGAAATTCAAGATGGCACTAGAACATATTACATGCACACTCCTTTTATCTAGTCTCCATGTAGCCTTTATTATCTTCAACACTCAGTTATTTTCTGATTTGTCATGGTCTTTCGATAGTATACAAAACTAGTTTCAGACAACTGCTCAGCTTTTTTTGCAGGAAATACTAATTCACGCTTAGTTTCAGGATCTATGCAGTTTATTATCCACAATTCTTATTTCCCTATGGATCTATCATGGACTTATGCAGTCTGTTGAATTGTTATTGTACTTGTTTTTGGTATATATGGATACATATGCTGATACTACAGATTGGCCTTCTTTTTTGTTCTTGTTTTGAGACAACCCTCTGACATGTTCCTTATACAGTTGCAACAATACATGCTTCTACATGTATCTACGAAATGCAATTTTATACTATTAATAAAATTAAGTTTTTTTCTGAGGAAAAAAAATATTTGAAATTCTAAATATGAGATAACTAATCTTTAAACAATATTAAATCCTAATTCTATCAACAAACTAAATCTATTACCCAATATTTGTACATCTTAAAACATTTTAGGGATTAGATAATGTAACATGAGTCTAATCTCCTAGGGGAAATTTGGCTAAAACCAAACTTTTTAATATAATCTTGTTTATTATTAAGTTAAACATTTTTTTTAAATATTTGTAAATAATCTCATTACGAACTCCTACAATTTAATAACCTTTTGTATTCATAGTTTTTCTAATCTAAAATTTGAGCAATACCTTCAATACATTCATTTTTTTGCTTGACATAATTCAACAAATTACATACTCCATACATAGTTTATTTCCATAATTACAAAATCAACATTATGAGGAACTACGAAAATATGCATTCTTTAATACTTACACATAAAATTAAATCCTATATCAACAAGTACACAATAACAAAGAATTCAACAGCCTTAAACATTTGATTTTCATCTATGTCTCGTTCTCAATGAGAGCTTTGAATCCCTTGAATTTTTCAAATGCTTCAGATTTATTTTTGAGGAAAGCAACTCAAGTCACTCTGGTATAATCATAAATGAGTAACATGAAGTGCCTTTCTCCCTGCAAGATTTTAGTCCTTGATGGTCCACAAATATGTGTATGTACAAGTTTCAAAGTCTTGGAAGTTGCATATTCATTTTTTTTGAAGTTCACCCTTGACTATTTTCCATGCTGACACTGCTTACAAATAGTGCTTGAGGGTTTTATGATTTTTGGAAAGTCTACTATTGCTTGTTTGGTACTAATTTTTACTATATTGTCAAAGTTCATATGCCCCATTATTTTGTGCCACAACCAACTTTCATATGTATGTCCTATAATTCACTTTTCTCCATTGGTTTCATTAAGAACATATACATTACTTGGAGTTCTGATTCCTTTTTCTATCAACTTGCTTGAGTCTTCTTTTCTGATCTCACATTCTAAGGATTTAAATATGAGATTGTGTCCCTAGTCACACATCTAGATTACATTGAGAATATTATGTTTTATATCTTCAACACACATAACCTTTTCTATTTTAAATTTTCCATTGTCAAGGCTAAGGGTGCATTTTCCAACTATCTTTGATCTTCCATTGCCTCCAAAAGTAACATTTCCCTCATTTTTCATCAGGGTGATGAATTTTGTTCTATCTCCTATCATATGAATAGAGAATCCATTGATGATAACCCACTTATTCTTTTTTTTTTAGCACAGGCATATGCTTGAACAAACAAGGAATTTTCTTTCTTTTGTTCCCAACTTCTTTTCATTATAGGTGAAACTTGCATGAGATTACTTATGCAGTACTTTGCTATGTGTCCAAAATTATTGCAGTTATAGCATATGAGGTTGTAACTCATCAAGGGAGAAAATGAATTGTAATTTATCCTTAAGAATCCCTGAGTATCATGGTAGTTATTCCTCATGTAATTTATTTTTATACTTGTTCTACAGTTTATTTCTTTATGAACAAATTCATTACAAGAATAAAAATATCCATAGAAAGAGTTTTGATAATTGGTTGAGTGATTTCATCTTATGGGATAGTTTTCCATATTTGGTCTTTGTGAGTAAAATTTGTCTCTTGTGGATCATATTGTTCTTCCCTTCCGTGGTCTTCAAGTTTGATTAGATTTCTAAGAGTGTCAGCATAGCTCTTGGTTCTTTCTTCTCTAGGTTGTTTTGAGGATGTTGATGCTTCTTCATTAATAGATTCCTTCTTGTTATTGTAGCCAAGACCCGTTCTATCAGATGGTGCTCTGTGATGATTTATGATTTCATCTAAAACTATAGAGCTTCTTGTTGATTTCTCCATATCCTTTCTCAAGTGGATTATTTCAGATTCAATAGTGTTGGAGATATCTTCTTTTTCTTCCAGTTGAGCCTTTAGAACTTATTCAATCTTATTTTCTTCTTCTACTTGAACTTTTAAGGTAATTATTTTGTTTTTTGTTTCCTTATCATCATATTCCGTATTTTTATATTTTCGTTGTTCCTTCTTTTGCTTTCTATTCTTGTCCTTTAGTCTGTAATTTTATTCTAGGGAACTAGTGAGTTTTTCTTCAAGATTTACTTTTGCATACTTAACATAATCATTTTCTTCTATTGAGTATGTATCGTCATCTATTTTTTTTTCTAGACCCATAAAGATAATCTCTTATCCTTCATTATCACTATCATTTGATTTGTTGTTGTCTTAATTGGTATATAGATTCTTCCTTTGTCTATAAGACTTTTTCTTCTTTTCAATCTTCCTTTTGTTGGTTTTCTTGAAATTAAATTATTCTTTCACATTGGTATTTTCATGAGGACATTTATGAGAAAAGTGTCCTATTTTTATACAAATAAAGCATTTGAAAGGGAGCTTACCTTTGTATCTATTTTCGAGCTTCCTCAAAAAGTTTACTTCTTCTTCATCCAATTCATTGTCATCGTCTCAACAATCACCTATCTTGCACTCTATCTTCTTTGATTCCTTAAATTCTTCTTCCTTCCTCAATGTTCTTGGTGGGTTATCTTATTCTATTCTCATTTCATATGCAGTTAGGTTTCCTTGCAGCTCATCCACTGTTAGTTTGTCTAGATGATTCATTTCTTCAATAACAAATATCTTGGGATTAAAACTTTATGGAAGTGACATGAGCACCTTCTATACTATAATAGCTTCTTCAACATCTTCTCCTAATCTTTTGATGGAGTTGAAAACCTCATCCACATGAAGAATATAGACTACAATGTTCTCTTCTTCTTTCATTTTGAGAGTCTCAAATTTTCCTTTATAGACTTATAACTTTTCTCTCTTAGCCTTTTCATATCCTTCATAAATCGTTTGTAGTTTCTCCCACATCTCTTTAGCTGAGGCACAATTCATGACTTTGGTATATACTGATTTTGTCAATTTGCAAATAATGGCATTCTTGTCCCTAGAATTATTGTTATTGAGCCTAATTTTAGTCGTATCCATTAGAGGAGTGTTTGGAGCTTTGTAACCATTTACTAATGAATCTCACACATCATATCTGAGTGACACAAAAAATCTTTCATTCTTAGTTTCTGGAATACATATTATGATCCATCAAATCTTGGGGCTTTGTTTTTGGAGAACCCTTCATGTTCCTTCATTGTGAGGAGTCACCTTCCAGTTGTTAGGTTGTTCTTGAATCATTATTACTAAGAGGGGTGTGAATCAATATTACATAGTAATTATTACTTTATTTTACAATGGATTATTTTTAATCAAAATATGTTATTTACCAACAATTAATCAAGCAATTCACAATACACAAAGACTTATCATGGAAACACAAATGGGAGAAAGCCACAAAACAATCTTTATAAAAAATATTTGTAAGGACCAA
Organism: Picea mariana; assembly: GCA_032191745.1. NCBI lineage: Eukaryota > Viridiplantae > Streptophyta > Pinopsida > Pinales > Pinaceae > Picea > Picea mariana. The sequence goes on along the minus strand of JASDQU010508769.1, from coordinate 42,208 downwards.
CTTACAACAGAAACCAATATGCACTAATATTTGTAAGCACCAACCTGCAGGGGACACCAATCCCCTTGCTGGGAACCAACTCATCCAATGGGAAACAATGCACAAAATTATTGTTCACGGGCACCAACTTGTAGGAGACACCAATCCCCTTCCTTGCTCCATCCTACCACCCTTAAAAGATTTGTTTTCTTTAGAATACCTCTCCAACATGCTTCATCCTTTGTGTCATCAAACCTTACATCACCTTAATCACTTCCAAGATTATTTATGAACCTAAGAGCCTTCCTTCTTCACACTTCACACATTGCGCACACACACTTTCAACACAATTCAGGCATCATTATATATTCAAGCTCATACACCAAGAATTTTTTCTCAACCAATTCACATTCAACGTCAAGTCAGCTCTAGATCCCTCAAATCTCCATCAAGTCGGGATACAAACCTTCCATGAAAATTGGTCTTTATCTTCCTTCTGTCACACACAATTTCGTTCACTGGTCCTCAACGCTCAACCACCATTGGATCTTCCTCCAATTCAAATCTCGACGATCGATATTCTCTCTTCCCATTGAATCAATATAGTTTTACACAATGCATCTTTGATGCTTAGAAACCATCGAATTTGGATTCTGGATTGATCTCATTATGTCCGCATAATATGACTTCAACACATAGTAAACATATGATCTCTCCTGGATAGATCATAATCGTCAGATCTGGTCTTTGGGCCACATTTAATATTAGCCTTCGATATGTTCCTTATCCATAAAAATATATAACATAGGTCTTGTCGCTCAACAACCATCAGATCTAGGTATCCATTCAATCTCAACCATTGATCTGTGATCATGTTCATCTGGACCACATGGAGTCTGAAGAACTCAACACTACATCAACTGTCACATCATTGATTAACGGTTGTCGTTGATTATCAATGTCCTTTGTTGTTGGAATATCAACTCTACTCCAATGAAAAGTATTGTGACAGATCCAATGATCCTCACAACCCGAAATTAAATACTCAAAATACTTTTCCCCCTCAACATGGATGATGATTAACTTCCATTCCCAAATCCTTTTTTAATCTAGTTAGGTGGGACCCATATATATCTACAATTGTCATATTATCTCATTCACACGCTGACCAATGATCTAGATTTCTCCCTAGAGCTCCTTTGTTGAAGTCCCAATGCATCCTCACACTCAAGCACTCTGATGGAATCATTCTGACAATCAATAGGATGTTGCCACACACTGTAGCCTAGATCT